>JAAAKG020145405.1:0-10897 GCA_010014905.2 Druon quercuslanigerum | reverse complement strand
ACCGGCTCAGGGATCGAACCCCGGACCTCTGAGGTGAAGTCCGAGCGTCTAACCACTGAGCCACCGAGGCTCTTAAATTCTTTTGTAGTCTTCAAATGTATTAATTTAGATTAGTAAAAATCAATTAAAATAAATAAAAATCATATTAAATCCCTTTAATATAAATTATATTAAACTTTTTAACTAAAATCTTCTTATTCATAAACTTTATCCTTTAAAAACGCTCAAATCTATTAAAAAATATTTTTTCAACTCGAACTATTTTTATTCTATGCAGATTCATTCAATAAAATTCTTTAAATCTTTTGAATCTCTTTAAACCGCCTTAAACTTTCTTGCAATATTTGGAATCGCTGGGAATTCTTTGAGATATAATTTCATTATTTTTTATTTCTCAGAGTCAAAGCAACATAAAATATTAAAAATCCCATTAATCCTTTAAAATAATTTGATATCCTATAAAAACCTTTTAACTTTTGTGAAATTCTTTCAATTCTTTAGATTTTTTTCTATATTTTTTCATCCCTGATGATAGTCATTTCATTCTATCATGATTTTTTCAGGATCGCGGAAAAATAATAAAAAATTCGTTAGAGCAAAATCATTATAGATCTATACTGAATTCCATATGATATTTTTTTAAGGTGTAACAACCATTAAAATAAATTACCATTTCTTTAAATATTTTAAAATTCTGGAAAAACTGGTAAACACAAAAAAATCTACAACAACAGACTACTTTATAGACTATATGGATCTATGAATTAAAATTTTTTAAATTAAATTTTTTTTTGCGAAAAGACCTAAGAAAGCGAATGAAGATCTCTTTTAGATAAAAATTTACATTAAAATATTTTTATTAATAGTTCCATCTAGCCTGTAAACGTGTTAAGAAGTTATGTTGTTCTCTGATGATAATACAGATTCCTTGAAAATTTTTACTGATAACACTTGTCATAATAATGCATGTATTTCTGAAAAAGGAATCTTCTCTCGGTCTCTCTATTAGCTTAATGGGAGAGCACCCGATTGGCAAATCGGAAGTGCTTTGGTTCTATTCCCAGCTGAGCAAAAAGAGAAGAACTTTTTTTTAGAAAAAATTAAATATAAAAAATAAGTAATTCGTTCTACTGCCGAGCCTCACATGGTCTCTATGCAATCTCAGGCCTGAATAATACAATATAAAGAGGACTTAATCTATGGTAATGTTGTTTTCAAGAGTTAAAAAACAATAAAAACATGCTTCAATCTCGCATCTTATATAAATCAACTCAGGATGATATTAGATTTGATCAAGTTTATGCAATCACAATCATATCATATCCTATATTTGGTCCATTTTTTCTGATTTTAGTTCAGTCATTGTACTCTCTTCTTTTCAAATCTAAAGAAAAATTACCAAAAAAATTTGAAAACGTGTGGTGCAGGTATTTGCTATTTACACCTTCAACATCAGTTTCAAATTAAAGAAAGTAACATTCAATATATTAGCACTTGCATTGAGAGCAATATACATTGCTCACATTACATTATTTATTGTGAACATTAAAATTATTTGAAAAATTTGAAAAGACCAAACAATCAAATTTCCAAATCTAGTATCAAACTACGAAATCCATTCCCCATCCACCTTGCACGAACAATTGTCGCTTTACGTTGACACATACATCATTATTTGAAAACAGTGAACAGCGATACTGTCATACACAATTAAGATGTAAATCATTTTGTGTAAATCAGATTTGCACTCAACCATTGATAAATTAACTTTCCGCCCACATCATACAGTACCTGAAATTACTTGTAATCATAATTTTACATCTCTAAATGTCGTTTGCAACGTTCATAAACGGAATCTGTAAATGAAGGAAATTTGGGAAAGTGTTTACAACAACCCAATGTGTTGAGTGCATGTACAGACAATGTTCGTAATTAAGCAAAGCTTAATTAGACATAAAGCAAACGATGCAAGCGACAATTAATCACTCACGAACAATGCCAAACCACTCTGTTGTGTTCATGTGTGCGAATTTTGATGTGAATGCTCTGCACTGATACCCTATTGTCAATTCCCTTTCCTGTCTTATTGCTATCTGACTGCTCAATATCATAATTTTATTAACAAGGAGATATTCAGTGTTGGGACTTTTTTTAAATCTCATTAGTTTTCTACTGAGGATCCTTTTGCATCACTATTAATTTGTCGAAACATCATTTGCCACTAGGGATGTATTGAAATATTTACTTATCTGACAAAGTGGTGTAAGGATATATCTCGAAAATCTTACAATACTTTTCTATGAAAACCTGATTGACTTTTTCTTATTTGAAGTTTTTTTAAATAAAAAATTCACCTGAAAATAGCAACCTGATTGGCTTTAACAAATAGTTTTTTCAAATAAATAATCTATCTAAAAAAAGTGTTGCAACAATATATCCCGAAAATCTCGCAATAATTGTTTTTGAAAACCTCATTAGCTTCTCCTTACTTTAAAAATAAAGAAATAAAGTTTTAAATGAATGTGAAAAAAGTTTTGAATAAAATTTGTTCTCCTTGAAGAGACCTGCAAGAAGTTCGTTTTCAATTTTTCGATATTTCAAACCGTTGTTTGAGTATTTACAAAATTCTTTTTTTGCAGCTTAGCTCTATTTCTTTTTAAACGTGAAAGAAAGTCTAAGAAGTCCCTTTTTAATAATCCTCGAGGAGAAAAATCGTTAAAGCCATTATTTTTATTTTCAAACTTCAATCCGAAATAGAAATAATACTAGTAGAAAATTTTCCATTCTTTTGTCAAAAAAATACAAAGTATCAAGCTTTCGCAACCAGTGAGCCTATTTTGGATAATTTTTGTTGTACCTGACCAATTATTTCAAAACAGCTGTACATGTATAGGCAACCATTTTAAATTATTTCCATTTATTTAAAAGGGTTGTACAATTCTTAAAAATTTAAATTCATTTTAAGATTTTAAAGAAAACTGTATGGCTTAAAATTTATTTCCTGGGATTTCTATGTATCTCAGCGATTTGAAGATATATAAAGAAACCTAAAAAATGTGGAAGGTTTCTAAAAAATTTTTATTTATACTGAAACATTCCAATGAGTTGTTAAAAACTCAATTTTCTTCAACTGTCAGAACTTAAATTTTGTATTTTCTTCAATTCTTACGAGTTAAAAATTTATCTATGGGAAATAAAATAAATAGTAAATTTTGTATCGAAACGAGTATTAAAATTTTATATTTATTCAATTGAAAAAATATTTTTAAAAAAACCAACTCTGATTATCTCCTTTTAAGATGCTTCCTCGCAAAAGTTCAGGAATATTTGACACTCTATTCTCAGTAAATTAATTTAATAACTGGAATTAGAGAATAAATCTTCTAGAGCGGGGTTTATTCCATAAGTGTGAAATTTATAATTTCCAAGTTTACAGTTAATTGTAAGTTGATTATTCACTTATATTAGTTATGTTAAATGATATACGTTATTAAGGGTTTAAGAAGCAATGGTTAAATTATAAAAACAATATAAAAAATTTTAATTGTACCGGTACTGTAAAAATAAATTTCATGAAATTGTGAAATCATAATTTTCTTTGCCTTAAAGCCTAAGAAATAGTTTTTAAATAAAATAATTTCAAATAAAAAAAGATTAATATTAAAAAAATATATATTAAACTAGATAAATCGAAAAAGTCTATAACAGAAAAAATTGGTATAAGAATTTTTCAAAATTGAAAATTTTTGTAGTGGAATTATGGACATTTATTTTTTTATTTTATTTCGGAATCAAATCTTAAAAATAGATCAATTTGAAAATATTTAAAATTGAATAATTTCAGATAAGAGTTTTGGATACTAGTTCATTTTAAATTCAAAGTTATTAAAAATTGTATTATTTTTAGTTTAGAATATTGAAAATTAAATAATACAGAATTTAAAGCATTTGAATTTGTATAACTTTTTATCTGAAACTTTTGGAATTTGACAATATCAAATTAAAAACTAAATTGAATGTATTAAATTTAATGCTTTTGCAATCATAGAATTATAAATTTTGTTACATAAAAATGTATAATTTAATATTTAAATTATTTAGGAAAATTTCTCGAAGATAAAAAAATTAATTTACCTCAATTTTTACCGTTCAAAAATAAATTTTTTTACGATAGACCTTAAAAATTGAATTATTCTCGAAAGACGTTTAAAACGGAGTAATTTTGTAAGCATTTTAAATATCTTTTGATTTTAGACAACTCCATTTTTTACAATTAAATTTCAAATCAGGTAATTTCTACCCCTTATTTAGAATTATTAGCCCTATGATTCCAAGTTCTTAAATTGCAAAGTTGCAAAAATTTTAATGTATGAAATATTTAATTTGTGGAACCTCTTCAGAGAAAATTGAATTTTTAATTTCTAGAACTAAAATTTTACTGAATATGAAAATGCCTCTTGAACCTCACAAAATTACTTTCTAGAATTTTAATTCGTTAGAATTTATACTCAGGGAAATTTCATTCAAGGTGAATTAATGAAATATTCTCTAAACTAAAAATTGTGCAATTTTTTAATCTTTAAATTTGATAATCTGTGATTTAAAACATTCAAAAAAGAGAGAATTTTATTGATTTGAAAATTGAAACCAAACAATTTGGAATAATTTAACCTAAAATAATTAATATAAAACTGCCTGTCAAGGCTATCAATATAAAACGTTACAATTTTCAAGATTGCCAGAGAAACTGCCATTTTTGAAATTTAGATTTTGAAAATACAAGATTATGAAATTTGAAATTGAAAAGCTTTAAAAAATCAAAAATTTCATAACAAATATTTTTGAAGATAAGCTTCTAAAGCGAAACACCTTAGTTTGTAAGACTCAACAATTTAAGTACATAAGAAATGAGCATTCAAAACTATAATTTTAAATATAAATTATAGATATTTTGAAGATAATAAATATTGATGTCAGGATGTAATTAATTATAAACTTTAAAGAATACGTATTTTAAAAACTTCAAAAATTACTTGCATTCTAATCAAGAAATTTCAAAATAAATGAACTTAACCTTGGATCCCTTAAAAAATGAACAAATTCAAACATCTCTCAAAAACTGAAGTAATCCTCAATTAGAATCTTTTTTTTATGACCGAGCGATTCAGCCCCACATTATAGGGTAAACTCGCTCACACTTCAAGGGATGATAAATAGTTCTTTATGAATAAAATATATGTTTTGGCTTTATATTAAAAAAAAATTCAGATAGGGATGATATATTTGTAAGATAAATACCTCATTTAAATGCCTTCTTGCACTTTATTATAAAAAAACGAAAAAAAAAACGAGCCGCTTAGCCCCATTATACAGTAAATAAACAGGATTTATCACGTTTTTACCGTTTAATACTCAAGTAATAATCGAAAAACAAGTAGTTTCTTATCTCGCTGCTCTGTTTTTATTGCAATAATAAGGTGTGCTAAACTTTACGACGATTTCAGCCTTGAATAATGAAAATATTATGAAAAAATCTATTTTGAATTGAAGCACACGTGCATGCAAAGGTGTTTGTAAATATATATGCATATGTACAGAGTCTTATCGTACGTGTTGCTGAAACAAAAGCGTGCTACACTACCGTCGGAAATTATGAGATCGATTGACGCAAGCACTATTAAAAATCACTGCTGGCTTTGAATCACGATAACTCAGCGAAAAAAAATGATAGGGCATTTTTAAAAAAGCAGTTGGAAAGCCTATGAAATTCCACGTCTAGTAATGTTAAATAGATTTTTTACCTGCTAAAGAGAATACAGCACGTGATAAATTGTTTTTAAAAATTATAGATTTTCTAAAATTTTGTACCTTGGCTTCAAATTTTAGCATGACCTGGGAAAATTGCCAAAAAAATCTGAAAATTATACGACATAGAGTCTAAAATGTTATCTTCAATTGAGACTTCGGATTCTATAACCACGCATAAAATTTGCCTAGTCTCTTCAGGCCGCTCGAGTAGGCCCCTGTTGACTTGAAAATCAGTTTTCGAAAATTTGACTTTTTAAAACATCATCAACAGTTTAAGACGTAATTATTTATTTGGAAACAGTTGATCTAAGTTTTCCGTTTTATTATTTTTTCAGAAAGTAGCCGTAATGTTTATTTAATCTCTATAATACCTTATTGGTTTATTATGTTCCTAATAAGATTTTCTACGAGTTTTATTCATGCTGTTTTTACAAAAAGTATTCAATATGTTCTAAACCATTTTTATCTCATCAGTGGTATAATTACTAGCAAGTTTAGTTTGAATAAAAACCAGTAAAATGAAGTTCTACACAATTTCAAGGAAAAATAAGTTATTGGTAGATAATTAAACTTTTTGTTTGAAAATAAATGTTTTTATTGAAAGTTTATAATTTTGATTTTTTCGTTTAAAAAATTATTATTTTGTTTTAAAATTTGTGTTGTGAGATATACTTTTCTGAATGTTTGTAATAACCCTGTAAACACGTATATATAATGTAAGATATAAATATTTAATAATTTTGCCCTAAAAAAAAAATTGCTTGTGGTTTGATGTTCAAATTTTAACTTGATAGTGTAAACAAATAAATACACTAAAGTAATCCCAGTCCAGAGGCGAGGGCTGTGGTCGAGCAGGTCCAGACTCCGAAATTGTCACCTATCACGCACTCGAACAATGCTATTAAAATTCTCCTATTTTATTAACGAATAATTCAATTAGGGTGAAACTATTCAGAAAACTTAATTATATCCTATCAAGCATTTCTTTTGCTAGAAGCTTGGGCTTACTCAAAATTCCCTCGATAAACGAAGCGTTTGAAAATTGTCTAAAGTTATTATGATACTTATTTCCAAAAAAATTTATAAATTTTTTATTTAACAGAATAAATGAATTTAAAATTACGCATTATTTTAAGAACAGTTTGACGGACAGTGTATTATATTTTTAACTTAAAATATAACGAACTTTGTCTTTCGGAGCGAGATGAATTGAGAATATTTAGTAAATTTGCTGGTCTGAAAAATTAAGTTTTTTTTACTTTTAACACAAACGATAAAACTTTTTTTTTTAAGAAAAAAGATGCGGCAAGAAATTTTCTATAAAGTGATGTTTAAAAAAAAATAAATGTTCAAAAACTGATTTTCAAGTCATCAGGGACCAACTCGAGCGGCCTGAAGCGGCTAGGCAAATTTTATGCGTGGTTATAGAATCCGTAGTCTTAATTTAAGCCAAAGATAATTAAAAAAACCTTCATCGGTTCCCGAGAAACTATTAAAAATTTTCAATCGTATCTGAGTTTAGTTTAAGTCGACGATCACCGGTTCTCGACCGGTCTACTGCTCGCCTCCTTTGTTGAGGAAGGACTGAATAAGCCACGTACAGAGCTGGCGCTTGATTGTTGTTTTGATAATCAAAAAATTAAATAATGAGAGAGTTGTTTATGTAAGAAAAATATTTGTGTAAAGGAAATAATAAACTGCTTATTAGAAATTGAAAAAATAATTTTCATTACACCTACGCACTGTTTTGCATTTAATTTATTTTGGAAATACCATTATTATTCACTTTTAATATTTTTTAGTGTTTTTCCTATAAATAATTTATTTAGAATTTAGCTGCTTAATTCGTTTGAAAAATAGTTTACTCCCGTAACAATATAGCTACATTTTTATAATATTCTAGTCGATAAAAATTTTAGGAAGTAAAAAAAATAATTAATCATTTTTTAGTTTTTTAATATGGGGATAATTCTGAATTAAAATAATTGTAAATAATAAAAAAAACAATAAATAAGTTAAAAAATTTACAATAATTTAAAATAAAAATTACTGATTAGCAGAATCAAAAGTATAAGAGAGTCCCAATCAAGCACCGCCATTGTGCGTGGCCTATTCGGTCCTGCCTCTACGAAGGAGGCGAGCAGCAGACCGACCAAAAACCGTGATCGTCGACTAAAACTCAACTCAGATACGATTGAACATTTCTAATCATATCTCGGGAACCGATGAAGATTTTTAAAGTTTATTTAGCAAAAATTAAAGATAAAATTTTACGCTCTATATCGCGTAATTTTCAGATTTTTGCAATAATTTTCATAGGTCATGCTGAAAGTTGAAGTCGAGGTATAAAATTTTAGAAAATCTAGAATTTAAAAAAAAAAACTTATCACGTGCTGTATTCTCTTCAGCAGATAAAAAAATCTGTTTAACACTACAAGACGTTAAATTTCATAGGCTTTCCAACTGTTTTTTTAAATGCCCTATATTTTTTGTTCGCTGAGTTATCGTGGTTCAAAGCCAGCAGAGATTTTTAATAGTGCTTGCGTCAATCGATCTCATAATTTCCGACGGTAGTGTACCTCAAGAGTAGGATTATGCGTTTATGTTCCCTCAGAATTACTTGGTGGTTAGTAATACCAACCTTATCAAGTTGCATGGCTTGTTTCGTGCTCACTGGATAGGAGGGTTAATGCCTGCTACCCGCGGCCTTATCCGGTTCAAATGTCAACTATTCTCCAGTTCGACATATCGATCCTCTTGCTTCACTTGTTACCTCGAGGATTTCAACCATCTCGTCACTTCTCTCTCAGTGATCATTTCAATCCAAATTCCGAACTACGGTAGGCTGGCTTCAAAAGTGCCGCAGGGAAAAAGTGCCAAAAACAATACAACAATAGTACAACTGGTACTGAAAGCATACCCAGGTCGAAAAAATCCCTCTCCCTTTGTCGGATACGATATTTTTTATAAGAAATGGATGATTTCAGACCATATTAGATTTCGAATAAAGGAAGCACAATTTAAAATAATTTTAAGGATAATTTATTGTAACTTACCATGATTTGCCCAAAATTCAATTTGAAAATATCTTTAAATTTTCGGCCACTTATGATAATTTTACAGGTAAATGTGAATATTTATGCATTTTTTTGTTGATTAATGTAAATATTACAGGTAAATATTCCACTTACCATAAATTACCCAAAATTCTATTTTTAACATTTTTGTAAATTTCTGGATAACATCAACAATTTCTACAAAATTTATAAAAGCTCTAGGTCATTTATGGCAATTTTACAAGTAAATATGGTAACTTGCCATAAATTACCTATAATTTAATTTTAAATATTTTTATAAATTTCCGGAAATTTATGAAATTTTCGATAATTTATGGTAAGGTTACAGATAATTTATGGAAACTTAAAACTATATATGGTAAATTATATCATTTTCATTATTCATCTGTTACCCTCTTCTCCTTGGCGATATGATATTTTTTTATAACAAATGGATGATTTCAGACATTTCTTTAAATACAGTTATGATTTCAGCCCATATTAGATTTCGAATAAAGAAAGCATGATTTGATGTAATTTCAAGGATAACTCATTGTAACTTACCATATTTGCCCAAAATTCAATTCAAAAATATCTTTTAATTTTTTAAGGAAATTTATGGAAATTTTCGGTCATTTGTGATAATATTACAGGTAAATGTGTTAACTTACCATTATTTGCCGAAAATTCCATTTCGAACTGGAAAAAATCCCTAACTTCCACTATTTTCTCCCAAAGTTTAATTTTAAATATTTTTATAAATTTCCGGATATTTATAAAGACTTTAGGTCATTTATGGTAATTTTACAAGTAAATATGATAATTTAAGAGATTTATGGATTAATGTAAAGTGATGAAAATTAATTTCAAAGAACGCAAACTAAATAAAGATAACAATTTTTTAAACATTGGGGAACCACTTATAGTAAAGCATTTATCAATGAACCCTTACTCAGAGCATGAAAATTCAAAATGGCCGATACAATATGGCGGCTAACATTTGGGATATTTTTGGATTTTTTCTGAAAATTGGTGTACGAAGGATTTTGGGATCACTGATCACGAATCTGGACTCAGATTTAGAAAATTCAATATGGTGGGTCCAATATAGCGACCTAAATTTGTAATATTTTTGTATGTTTTTTGAGAATTGGTATACAGGGTTTTTTTGTGGTCGCTAATCACGAATCCGAACTCAGATTTTGAAAATTCAAAATGGCGGATCCAATATGGCGGTCAAAATATGGAGTTTTTTGTTTGAAAATTGGTGTACAGAGGTTTTTGGTATCTCTGATCACGAATTCAGATTCGTGATCAGTGACTCCAAAAATCCTTGTATAATAATTTTTTTTTTAATTCAGAAAACTTTTTTATTTTGGCCGCTATGTTGGATCCGTCATTTTGGATTTTCAAAGTCTGATTTCAGATTCGTGATCAGCGACCCCGAAAACATACCAATAATAATCATTATTATTAATTAATATTAATATTAATATTAATTATTATAATTATTGGTATTAGCATACCAATTTTCAGAAAAAAATCCAAAAATATTCCAAGTTTCGAGTGCCATCTTGGATCCGCCAGGATATAATGAAAAGTTTTTTTAATAATAAACTTTTTCAACAAAAAAGGCTTTTTTCATCTTTGTTTATAAGTATTAACAAATTATTAAAAAAATTTAGACCCTTTGCGCATAAATTTCAATCTTATATCATCCTGCGAGCATGAAATTAAAAAATAACCTGTTGGTTGGAATATGGCATTCCCACCATGCCGCAAATGGTTAAGCATTGTTTTTATACCCTCCACTCTCTCTGAATACCAAAACCCTTTGCATATGAATATCTACATTGGGACACTTAGCTAGCATGAGCTAATTAGTCCCGGAAAAAATCTATAGATATTGTAAATAATAATTTTTTTGCATGAATAAAAAATCACCTAGAGATATAGCCGAAACGCATCCGACGATACCTTTAGATTTTTTCTGGGACTATTAGTTGATAACTTATTGTTTAAAGCAATTAAAA
>JAAAKG020145404.1:0-10897 GCA_010014905.2 Druon quercuslanigerum | reverse complement strand
AATACGTAAAAAATAGTGAAAAAAATCCTGCAGGCACTGTTGACCTTGAAAATCTCTATTTCAAGGTCAAGGACACCACAGTGATTTTTTTCTGTATTTTTTTCGTACTTAGCTTATCAAATACCTTAGGAAAACACTCTGAAATTCTCGATTCTCCTAAAATAAAATTTGACCTTGAAATACCGATTTTCAAGGTCAACAATGTTTCGAGGAATTTTGAAACTATTTTTAACGTATTCAGAGCATTGAATTCAGCCTAAAAACATATAATATTTCGTGCCCCTTGAGTGGTCGATATATCGACCATCCCCGCAGCTAAAAGGTTAAAAAGGTTAGAAGGGGAGTAGGGAGGGGGCCCGTCCGATTTTTCTAAAAGATCTCAGATCTCAAGATTTTCCTTATTTTCCTTACCTTTAGAGTAAAGAGTTGGCATAATGACGGCAATGACAGCATACTTTAAATATAAAGCTAGTGAATTTCTAAATTAGATTCAGCTGTTTTTGCATCTGAAATATCAACTAATAGAGAAAAGGATATAAATAAATTATGAATCAATAAATAAACAATAAATAATGAACATGTGTAAGATGATGTTATCGTGTCGACCAGGGTAATTGATTAATTAATTCTGATGTTAAATTTTTCTGATTACTAGTCAAAATAATTTTCTGAAAAAACAAGAATACATACATCTGAATTAATTAATTAATCACACTGTCGTCCAGTCGTGAAAAGTGGCGTTACCGGTTCATATCCGGGCCGTGGAATTTTTTTTTTATTTCTTCAGAAAATTATTTTGACCAGTAATCAGCAAAATTTAACATCAGAGTTAATTAAAACTATATGTATAATATTTATTTATATTAACATGTATCTACTGTCTGTTTATTATTTACTATAGGATGTTATCCCCTATATTAAAACAAATTATAAATCGATATGAATATTCGAGAATTTGTAATTTTTTGTAGTGAAACTAATCGCAAAGTTAAGAGTTTACACAACACGCTCTATGCTAGTGTTCCTACATAATGGCAATGTCATTCTTTGTTCAAAGTTTTTGAAATGAATAGTACTTTCATTATGCTGATTCATAAGTTTATTTATACGATTAAATATACTTACTTTTTCATGTTTTATTATTATTATCTAGAATATAGGGAAAACAAAAAAATGAATTGAATTATATTAAAAGAAATAATAATTATAATTAAAATTAATTAAATTATATTGTTGATTAAAAAACAAAACAAAAGCCATCACAGCGTGCCAGTTGCCCAAAACTGGAAAATGGATGTCGCCATATGGCACCATTATATAAATCTTGTTTTTTTTTTATTGGTGATTTTTTCGACGTTTCCTTTTAGATGCTGGCCGTTCGACAATATTACAACGGCTTGCTCAGGTTAATAGGGTGGAAAGCATTCTGCATCTAATTTTGCAACAAAAAAAAATGACGTTCACACAAGTTTTAGTGTGGGACTGAAATAAAAGCTTTTCTTAAAGATAATAGTCTATTTGAGTTCCCTATGAAATCATTTTCAACAAGATTTCTAAAAAATTAAACTAAAATTTTCTTTGGTGAAAAAATATATTATTACCGCATATCAAAAATACACATTTAGAGGTACAATATTTTAAAATGCAAAAAAATTAGAGCTAAGGTTCCAATTGAGACAAATGTAATTTCAAGACTTTGAATATAAGTTAAAATTACAAAATTTAAAGTTGAAGTATTTATGATCAAAGAATGTTTTCCAACTGTCTTTATTCTGTACTCAAAAGCATTTCGGACTTTAGCCAATTTATAAATAAACAATTTACAACAGAAGGATTTCAGAAACTAATCATGATTGATCAACCCGAAGACATCATAGTGAGTTTCGACATAACATCTCTCTTTACGAAAGTACCAATCTTTCAATAACCAATTCTACGCACAAACCTCAGGAGCAGCAATGGGATACCGAATCTCACCTGTAATAGCCAACATCTTTATGGAACATCTAAAAACTAAAATTTTCAAGCAATTCAAGCTTAAACCGGAATTCTGGTTCTTTTACGTTGATGACTCTTTTGTCTTCTTTGTCATCCTTATATCAGGTTCGCCATGAAAACGGAACAAAATGGAAAATTGCATTTCTTGGACGAATTAGACTACAAAAGATCAGATAACAAATTAGGACATAAAGTTTACAAAAGGGATAACAAAATTTTAAACAAATCCTAAAACAGAACGATTGAACAAACAAAGAAATTGATGAAGCAATAAGAAAATGCACTCAGCAACACAAGTCAACACAACATGCTCAAGAAAGGGAGGTAATAATGACGACCATCCTACCCTACATCCAAACTGTCACAGAATAAATAGGAAACAATTTCAACAAATACAACATTTAAACCATATTTAAACCACCTTTGAAAATGGCACAACTACTAAATAACCCCAAAGACAAAAGGTACCCTTCAGTGATCCGGAAGTATATAAAATCCCGTGTTCTTATGGCAAAAGAACCTGATATTAAAGTCAGGCTAAAAATTTCACGCAGTCAGCAGTAGCTGAACATCATATCGAAACAGGACATAACATTTTATTTGAAAAAAACGACTCTCATCGCAAAAACTGACACTAATTTTTCAAGAAAACATAGAGCAGCAATTAAAATCCTAAAACTAACTGATGACATCAATAGGGACAATGAATATAACAACAATCCGATACGGCGTTCCATCCTCCCAGATTTGTTAAAAAATACTTATTTAAGCAATCAGCTTCGACCATTTCCCACGGTTGGCACTCTGGCCAATAACAGGCATCGCAGAGATTATACATAAGAACAACATGACCTTATACTACAGTTTCAGGTCATATTAAAATCATTAAATCTATAATTAATAGTGATTGACTTCATAGATACTGACTTCAAAATAAAGGAATGCGAGAAACGTGATTAATTCAATGCCAGAAGTAATATTTTTTTTTTGTCACAAGGATGTAGCACTGCAATATTATTTATCAAAAATTTCCTTGAACTATGACTTTCGACATGTGCCTGCTATATATAACATGTTTTATATCACTCATCTGGTGAGCAGACTTTGTTTGTTCGTTAGCATTACAAAAGTCAGTTGAGGAAAATTGTTGTCATTCCTACATACATTCTAGGTTCCATGTTAGAATTTTTTACCTTATATAAAAGAAATCACAGAGTACTTATGAAAATAGGGAAGAAATTATGCTGCTTTTTCAACCATTTTTCATTTCTATCAAATCAACGCATAAATAACTCCTTATCCTGAAATTTTTTTTAGAGCAACGAAAATTTTTCATAAGTTACGATACCTTTATGCGGATCAGCATTTTAGTGGGCATGACAGTATCCTTTTTTAAATTATTTGTTTCACCTAAATGTGAACTGTATTATTGAGCACTATTCAGAAAAGATAAACATTTGTGCCCCTATAAATTCATTCTTAATGCTATAAAATTTATTATTATTTTTGGTGTTATTGCACTACTTACTTCCTTTTTTTCTGAATTAGAGTTTTATGCAGAAGGGATATTTTAATGTCAGTAGGTTTAGTTTTTGAAAATTTTTTTGTCTTGATCTAGAGTAGGGGGCAGTCTTTTGAAAATTAGCTGTTGTTGCAATCGAGAGTCCCGAAAACCCAAATTTCTGTAGTTTTATTGTTAATATGTGTGGTTTTTGAAAATTTGTTGTTTGTGCTTCCGAGAGCCCAAAAAAGCCCAACATTCGGATGAGAAAGTCGAGTTTCTCATGTAGGGGGTAGTTTTAAGGGTGTTTTTTTTTGTTTAAAAATTGGCGGTTGCTGCCTTCGAGAATCCGAACACCCAAAATTCTGCCTTACTTGATTTTTTAAAATTAAATTTTCAAGAGATTTTTAGGGCCTTATTTTTTTATTCTTTTTTATTTGAACTTTTATCCTAATGCAAAAAGTGAAGAAACGGTAGAGTTTTCGGTTTTCCTTTATCTTCCTAAAAACATTCTTTCTTTGATCATCATCGCCAGACCTTATGCAGGTAGACAGACGAAAGCAAAAAACATGTTTGATAAAGTTAAATTAATTGATATCAACAAATAAAATAAAATATAGTCTACACTAGGGGTTCTTTGTTTAAAAAGTAAATTAATTTTTGGCTTTAAAATTACTTGCTTTCATTAGAAAAATAATACTCAATCGTACAAACTTGCCATCGTTTTTTTTGTTAATTTTCTTCAAATTATATTAACCTGAAAGTTTTATTTAAAATAAAACTAAACTACTACTTAAAGACTTAAACTTGGAAAAAAGGTATGTCAGAGTTTTAAGTTTTTTCGGTTCTTGAAAGCACAAAAAACTGATTTAAAGGAACACCCTTTCTAACACTAAAACTACCCCCTACGTAAAAACTCAGAAAAAAGAAATTTCATCAAAATTTTGGGCTTTGTTGGGCTCTCGATAGCATCAAAACCCAATTTTCAAAAACTGTACGTACTACCATTAAAACAACTGCCCTATATATATCTCAAATTTAGAAAAAAGAAAGTGCATGAGAAATGTAAGCTGATTTTGGGCTCTGCAATTCACTAAAGAGAATTTATAAACATTTTGTTGGGGGGGGGGGGGGTTCCAAATGCTTGAAGAAAATGCCGAAAACTTCAAACACTTATAAGAAAATGAAACAATTATCCAGAAATATGAAATTAAAATTCTGAAAAAGATTTATTTTTGAATTTTTGACAAAACAGCCCCTCTCTCTACTATTTAACTAGGTTTAAATTGCATGACCTTGAAGATCTCCAAGTACGCTCATGAGCGCCATTAAGAATGAAGTTTGTGCCACATTAATAACCAGTAATCAGTGATCAAATTGGGAGGGGGTATTGTCCGATATTTTAAAATTAATAACATTTTTTTCAACTTTATCATAGCTATCCATTATAACTTAAATTTCGTTTAAATGCCCAATCTATTAAAACAAAAAGAATATATTTCAAATAATCAATAATTATTAAATACAACTATTTAAGTCACTGTTTAATATATCCACAGTTTTAATTATTTCCCACAACCCCTAGTAACTACCCCAATCACATCTAATAAACAAAATCTCACCTTTTAAGAACTAAAAAGTTTAAAAAAATGAGCACTACACGCAGCTTCCCAAGTGCTAGCAGATATATTGATCATTAAAGTAATATGCGACAACCCCTAGTAAATACCACTAGCAAATTAAGCGAATTCGGTCAAAGCTGCCTTTAACCAAAAACGCAAAAAAATGCAATTTTAAAAATCGCCTCATACAACTTTCCAAAATTTTAGTCAATATATATATATATATATATCCATAGGAACTACCACTATAACATTTAGCAAACAAAGTTTTAGCTGATATTAAACAAAATTTAAAAAAAAAAAGGTAAATGAAAAGCTTTGTGTGGTGATTATTTTTAATTCGAAACAATTTTGTACCATTTAAATAGAGAAAAGGTGATACTTGGTTTGATAAATTTGACAGAAATAGTTCTTATGGGTCGTGAAATATTGCTGTTGAAATAGATATGTTAAATAGAGTCTTGGAAAGTTGTCTTAGGTGGTCCTGATTAATTAAAATTTTTTTTATGGTTTTAGTTGAAGACAACTGACACTGGCATCATTGAATTTGATAGCGGTATGTCCTAGGGGATGCGAAATTTTACTATGTCTGCAGATAATTGGCAATTGTTTTTATTTTTAAATATTTGTTACGGCTTAAATTAATGTTGGGTGATACTTTCTTTTATTTGATAATAGTGTTTTCTAGGGGCTGTGCAATATTACTGCGAGGTTGAGTACATCTACTAGAGACTTGAAAGCTGCGTGTCATAATTATTTTCGATTTAAAATATTTTTTAGGCTTTTAATTCATGAAAGTTTAAACTTAAGTAGTTAAATGTGATAGGGATTGTTCCTAAAGGTATTGAAAAATTAGTATTAAGACAGATAAATTAAATAGAGTCCTGGAAACTTGTGTAGGTAGATTCTCTTCAATTTGAAATATTTTGTACCCTTTCAATCGATGGATGGTGAGACTTTCATTAAGTAAGTATTTGAATGATGATTAGAAGCATTACTTCGTCAAAAAATTTGTTACTAGTGTGTTTAAAGTTGTTTAGATTTTTTTTTAAACTATTTAGCAGTGAATGTTCTGCCGGTACTGCCAAAAAAATTATCTGTGGGTGCCGGCAATATATTACTCTGCCGGTGCATTATTACACAACTTTATTGTACAGTATTAACTTTTCATTACAACATTTATTATATTTTTATTACATTATTACATTGTCATTATTGTTGTACATAACATTATTTCTGCGTCCAGTCACAGGGGTGACTGGACGCAGACTATTAAAGAACATTCCTGAGAACAGCCGGAAAGGGTAGCCTTCTCGCCCCCACGAGACGTTGGAAAGAGGGAAAGGGTTGGACCAATATTATTTCTGTGAACGGTACAAGACGAGCCTTCTCGCCCCCAAAAAACTGTTAGAAGGGGAAGGGATTTGACCAAAATTATTTCTGTGACCGCTCAAAATGTGTGGATTTTCACCCTAACGAGACCTTAGAAAGGGGAAGGAGTTTCACCAGCATTATTTCTTCTATCGGTCAAAGTGGAGCTTTCGAGCTTTCACGAAAGTTTTGTAATAAGAAGAGATTTGACCAATATTATTGACATGACCGGTCAAATATGTTAACTCCCGCTCCCACAAGACGAAGGAAAGGGGAAGGGGTTTGACAAACGTTATTTCTGCGACCAGTCAAAGGTGTGCTTTTACGCCCCCACGAGACGTTAGAGAGGTGAATCGTTTGACAAAAATTATTTCTTCTAACACAAATTTTAATAGGGTTAGTACATTTTTTGATTAAAGAAAGATTATTACGTACAAAAGAAGTAAGACGAGCATCGGTATGAAACTTCGTTTTTGTTTGTTGAACTTCAATCGTCCTGATCGAAGATTTGACTGATCCATTTTTAGCTAAAAAGTAATTGTTTAAAGTGAAAACATCAACTAATACACACATTATTGTAGCCTTATATTTTCTATCTAAAATTAATCTTCTGTGTTAAACCTGTCACTACGTTCTTTAAAATCTATTTTATTGGTTAAGGATTACTCTACATTATAAAAAATTCGTTGTTTAGTACATTTAATTTTTCCCCTAAAATTTAGCTTATTGTCCTTCTTTTCTTTAAAATTTATTTTACTGGCTGGAAATTTAAATATTTAAACTACTATTGTTTAATACCCATATTTTTAATTTTGAGTTATCAAAAATTCAGCTATCCTTCATAGAATTCATATTTTTGGCTCAAAAATTCAAGTATATGGTTGCAAAGGAAATTTTTGGATCAAAGTTGAATGTATAAACGCAAATGTAGATGCACCTTTTAGATAAAAATTTCATCTTCTCTGAATGAAAATTAAATTATTTTTTGTTGGTTACACCAGCCTTAAGCCTGATCTAAATTCCGAGGTTTTCTATACACCACTTAATTGCGCAACAAATGCGCTCATTCGAGCAATCCATAAACAATTTTGCGACACAAAACGCGAAGACTTATATCGAGTGCTACACGAGAAGTCCTGGTAACACGCTAGCTGCCCCTCCCGGTAATCGAGAAATCAAGGTTTCAGTTGAAAGACTTTAAAGATCTTTAAATGCGCTGATATACGCCATAAACAAAAAATGTTGCGCTGCATTAATGACCGAGATATCAGCGATTAAAATAGCTGGGAGAGGGTTGGGGAGGGGGCTTTCCCAGTTTTTATAAAATACGCCGGTGTCAAATCTTAGACAGTGACATGAAATATAAAAATGCGGATATGTAATGATACGTCTGTAAATGCGCTCATATGCCCAAAGACATTTTTTTGAAAAATTTAAAAACTCTCTACGATACCAAAATTTAACCAGCTTACAAAGTGACGATTAACAAAAACAAAATAATTTAATCATAAAAATTTCTGCAGCCTGAACATTTTGTAAATCGTAGAGCAATAAAACAGCCACACCACGCGTAATCTAAGATATACCTTTCACAGATTTATGGCGCAAAATTGTTTATGAGTAGCGCATAGAAGCGAATTTGCGGTGCAATTCAATAAGGTATAGAAGACCCTAAAATTTACTTTAGGGGAGTGGGTCTGAGGGAAATTTTCATATTGATCAATCAATATCACCTTTATTTTCGTAAGAATTCATTTCCTCATTTTCGTGAAAAATCAACCTCTTTTACCTATTTTGAAATCAAGAATTTTCGGCTGCAAGGTCTGTTCAAATATTATCTTTCTCTGCTTTATGTTTTATTTACGCGCTTATTAAATAAAACAGAAAAATAATGTTAACTTGAGGTTGGAACAGCGTCTTTGTATTTTCGATATCAGCCAGAGGTGGAGGAGCTGGGGGTTAATTTTTGTATCGTCATTGATAAAGACGGGGAGTGGTAGAAAAAGTTTTGAGAATAGCATTACTTAGTTTGTTAAAACCAATACGCTCAACCTACATCCTTATTTGCTGTAAAACAGATAGAAATGATAAAGAAGCACAAGAAGAAAGATTCCGGATCTCAGGTCGCAAGAGTTTCCTTATTAGCTTTACCTTCAGAATTGATAGTTTAAATAATAACGGCATTGACAGCCCGCTTTAACGAAAAAAATGTGACTTTCTAAAAATTTTATTTGGATCTTTCTGCATCTGACCTCTCAAATAATAAAGACGATAATCTTTAAATTACAAATAATAATGTATGCCAAATCATGAATATGATTTAATTGAAATCTAGAATACTATACGTGTTTGCAAAAAAAATTATTTTTAAATATTTTAGGTATATTGGTGTCTTTAATTAACTTTTATCTACTGTTAGTTTATTATTTACTGTAGGGTCTTATCCCCTCTATTAAAAAAAATTATAAATCGTTATGAACATTCGAGAAGTTTTTGATTTTTTTAGTGAATGTAATCACAAAGTTAAGAGTTTACACAACACGATCTATGCTAGGTTCCCTATATAATGGCTGTGTCATGATTTGTTCACAGCCGTGAGAATGAATAGTGCTTTCATAATGCTCATTAATAAGTTTATTTATACGATTAAATATACATACTTTTTTATGTTTAATTATTAGTATCTATAATATAGGGAAAACAACAAGAAATGAATTAAATTATAATTAAAATAATTACTTATAGAGTTGATTAAAAAATAACATAATCGCCATTGATAGTAAATAATATAAAAAAGAAACATAATCAAATAGTTGCAGCCATAGCAGTGTCCCAGTCGCTTAAAAAGGAAAAATAGATCTCGCCAGTTGGCATCATTATATACATCTTGTTTTTTGTTGGAAAATTATTGAAGATCCAAATCTTCCTGGGCTTCCACTTTTTTCTTTCGTAAGGATCGAATTTTTGTGTGAACAATTTTAGATTTCCGATCTTTATTTCAGCGTAGTGTGGCTTAAGAACAGGAGGAGTAGGCATAGCAGAACCAGGTGGCTTATTAATATGAACATTTTCCTTCACGCCTTCTAAAATACTGAGTATTCCTTCAAACATTTTCCTTGAATGCAGTCGTATAAATACCCTGTAAGGCTCGGTTTTTGTCGCTGGGAGATACATCCACCCAGGTATTTTGTTATCGGTGATTATTACAAATTTTCCCATTACATACTCACCGTTCGTCAATAGTGCAACTGCTTCCTCAGGATCAAAGTCTGGAAAGCATTCTGCACCTAATTTTAAAAAAAAGAACTTTTTATAAAATTAGGCCCTCATGTCTTTTGGTGAAAAAATAAATGTTGTTGCCAAATTTAAAAAATACACACTTAGAGTTGAAATGACAAAATTCAAAGTTTACGTATTTATGATGAATAATTCACAATGGAAGGTTTTAAAAAACTAATCATGCTTGAGTTCACACAGACGTAACATTTTTTCAAGAATAATTACAATATCATATTGTACTTGCCTTCAAAATAAAGGAACCCGACAAACGTGAGAAATTCAATTACAGAAGTAATCCTCATTTTTTTTAAATGATGTAGCACTGCAGTATTATTTTTATAAAATTTCCTTGAGGAATGACTTTCGACATGTGGCTGGTACATATAACATGTTTTATGCCACTCATCTGATGAACAGGCTTTGTTTTTTCGATAAAAATAGGTCATTTTGATTAGGAAAATTGTTGTTTGCAAATCTCAAAGTTTTCCGTATGTACTAGATTCAGAAAGGAAACACAACATTACTTCTGGAATTAATAAAAAACATTGCTACATACGCTCTAGATTCTATGGTAGAACTATGGCAAACAAGAGCTGAATTTACCTTTCTTGGTTTTCAAGTTTTTACCTTCTGTAAAAGAATGCGGATGTGCTATCAGATATATGGTATGTAAACTTATTGAAACCTTCACATGGTTCTTCTAAAAATAGGGAAGACATTTTAATGCTGCTGCAACAATCTTTTTACTTCTATCACAATGCATAATAAAGTCCCAATCCTGAAAGATTTTCCAGAGCCAAAAAATATTATTTATCAGATAGAATACCAAAATATGTACCAGCATACAATGGGAGAAAATGTTTTTTTTTTTAAATTCAGAGAAGTAAATTTCGAATACACCGCTACGTCTAAAAATCCAACAACAATATAATAAACAGATGGGATCGCAAAGCATATATTTCTTCACAAGAAGCTAAACTACTTAAAGCAAATGCTACTGTTATCCCTAGAGCATATGGACTACCAAAAATTCATAAACCTGGAAATCCTCTTAGACTAATTGTATCCGCTATAAACAGCCCTACCTCTAAATTAGCGAAATACCTTTCTAACATTTTGAAAGTTA
>JAAAKG020145403.1:0-10898 GCA_010014905.2 Druon quercuslanigerum | reverse complement strand
CAAGCTTGGAAAAATTGCTTGCAAATGTTTTGGCAAACTAACAGTCATCCGCTGAACTTTCAGAAAAAAATTTAGATTTAAAAAAATCTTAACTTTGTTTATCTTCAAATGGTCTTCTGCACAGAAAATTTTTTCAGACAATTTTTAAATGGGTAAAGTTGAAATTTTTTGCATTGGAACAAAAGAAGGTGCAATAAAGTTGACATAAGAAATCTAAATCATTCATTTTTGCTATTATATACTTATGCAACATCCTGCATCATAGTAAAAATGATAATAATAACAATATTATAAAGGAAAATTTGAAACAAATTGTAACTTCTTAGACTAAATTATATATTTCAGTATATGTTGAAATTTATTTATCATTATAGCTAAATTGCTTGCAAAATTTACAAAGAAATATACTTGAATATTTCAACAAGAAATCAGATTAAGCTGAGAAGATCCAGACTTTCATTTTATTGCCATTCTTATTTTGTGTTAAACAATATCTATGCCATTGTTTACTTGTTTATACGGACAACATGGAGTTCGCCCTATGAAGAATTCGTGAAAATTCAAAGCAAAGGAAAATGCTTCCGGTTTCTTGATTCCTGCCATGTATGTATAGAGATATCGAGGAATTTTGTGTACTCGTGTTAAATTTTCTTATGCATCTCATGCCACGACATTTGCATTGAAATTGTTGCACCGAGGCGGTTGCGAGCCTCGCTACGCATAGTAAACTGTAACGATCGAGTTATGTTCCATGCCCCCTGGCGCCAACGTCAACGATTCAGAACTAGTGGTGCGAATCCTCGTTTTTCTTTGCGCACGAGCACGACTCACGAATTAGATTAAACTCGGGACAAAGGCCGGATAAAAAGTAATACAAAAATTTTAAATAAAACCGAACTTTCCACAAAATATGTTTCAGTATTCAAATTTTTTAACCTTATTTCTTCTCATTTATCAAAGGATAATAATTTCTTGATCAAAGACAATTTTCTTGTCTCATGAAAATGTACTTGATTACAGAAAATTAAGTTACTTTATTCAAGTACATTTTCTTCAAACACGAACAATTTTATTGGATTAAGAAAATATTGTATCGTCCGGATTGAGCCTATATTTTCTTGATTTAATTTGAATTTATTTTTCGTTATACTAAGGTGGGTTAAGAGAACTCTTGGAGGAACTCTTGGAAATCTCTCAACAAACTAACATTCTTGGGAAATCTTGGAAATCTTTGCCTCCGTGTAGAACGAGCAGCCGACTAAATCTGGAAACTGTCGAGTTTAATGGACCAGATGAGTTCTGATTGCGACTTGCGTCGGAAATCTCGGAACTCCCGGGATTCTTGACCAAATATCGGAAATCTCTAATAAGAATTCAATACTGATTTTTGCACACACATTTTTAAGACTTCAAATTTCTTAGTGAGTGGCCCCTCGCTGTTAAATGATAAAATTTTTGAATTAAGTCATTTCTTATCAATATGAAGGAGCCTTTCGATTCAGAGCCTTCACATAATTAAAGATTCAAGAAAATTTAAAAGATATAAAGTTTATGGCCAATTTTTTATTTGAACACTTTTTAAAAATTCAGGTATGTATTAAAATTTTTTTGCATTTGAAGGGTGGCAGTGCGAAGCTAGATAACCAACATTTTTCCAAAAATGGGTTTATTGCATATTCAAAATTCTTTTAAAAAACTGAGTACACATTGTGCTATAAGGATTTGTTTTTTAATTTTAATTTTCCAATCGAAAAACAGTTTTTTAATGTAAACTATTTTTAAAACAGACTTCCGAGCTGAAAATGCTCTCAAAAGAGAAAAAATGGGTAATTTGTAACGAAAATAGGAGAAAAAACTGTTCAATAAAATTAATGTACATAAAATATTGAATTAAATAGGAAATGCTTTCAATTCGTAACATTTCCAGCCGAAATACATACACCATAAAAAAGGAATTTTGAATTTAAAAAAAAAACTAATTTTTAAGAAAACAGTTCAATTCTTAACAGAGTAATTAATTTTTAAACAAAACAGTTAAATTTTAACCCAAATAGTTGAGTTCTCGACAAAATGTTCAATAAAATAGTTTAATTTTCAACATACAATGATGAATTTTTACCAAATAGAAGAACCTTCAGTCAACTTTTTAAAAGACTTCATTTTCCAAACCGAAAAGTGGAACTTTCAACTGAAAATTTCATTAAAAAATTAAATTTTTGACAAAATAGTTTAAGTTATGACCAAATAATTGAATTTAGAAGCCTTCACCACGAAAGGTGACTTTCTACCAAAAAAATTCATTTTTAATCCAACGAAACACATTGTTTATTCATAAAGAAGAATCGTCTACAATACAGCTGAATTTTCGAAAAAAATGATTGAATCTTCCAAAAAATAATTAAATTTTCCACAAAATGGCTAAATTTTTGATAAAATAGTTGAATTTTCAATCTACAAAATAAATTTTCATCCGAACTATCGAATTTTCAAAAAAAAAAAAAAAAAAACTTCAACCGAAAGCAGATGAATTTTCAAGGAAAATAGATTACTTTTTAACTAAATATTTGGATTTTCAATCAAACAATCAAATGTTTAACAAAAGAGTGAAATATATTGTTGATTTAATTTAAATTATTTCATTTTTTAAAAAAATAGTGGAATATTTAACGCTGAACAAAAGGGATTCATTCTGATCAAAAAAGTAATTGTAGACAAACTGAAAATAGTGAAATTTTAATAAAAAATAGTTACACTTTTTTATTGGGTTCTGTTAATTCAGTTTGCATTTAAATGAAAAAGAATAATTTTATGGAAAAGAGGAGTGAAAAGAGGAATTCTCTAAAAAAGGGGCAAGAGAAAAAAATATTTTCTTTCTTTCTTTCAGCACCGATATAGTGAACTTTTACTAAAAAATAGTTGCATTTTTTAATTGGGTTCTGTTAATTCAATTTGCATTTAAATGAAAAAGAATAATTTTATGGAAAAGAGGAGTGAAAAGAGGAATTCTCTAAAAAAAAAAAGGGACAAGAGAAAAAAATAATTTCTTTCTTTCTTTCAGCAACGATATTTCTTGAAACTTAATATCTAGAAAGTAAGTTTTTATTTTTGTATTTAAACTACAAAAAACATTGATTATCTTTTTATATTTTTACGCAACTAGATAACTTTTTCTTATCAAAATGTTTTTCGCCTCAATTAAGCAATACTTTAGTTCGCGAGTGGACTTTTGTTATAATTTTAAATTGCGATTTCGATTTTACAGATTTTTTTCCGATAATGTTTGGTTGTCTAGTTTGGTACTTTTTCTGTACCCTTCATGTAATTTGCTACGTGTATATTTACTTACGTTTTCTTTGGTCGATGCAATCTCCCTTTTATTTCTACCATGATACACTTTTGGCCTAATTATCTGATGCCTGCTAAAATCGGCTGAAGATCCTGCAACAATAATTTAATATTCAATTTATTACATTTGAATAAGATTAAAAATAATTGTACTGATGAAACAATCAAAATTCATATCAGAAGCATTTGAAATTGCGCTTTTTTTAGTAAAAAATTACGACCTGAAAGATTCAAAAAGATATTGAACTTTGAAGCATTTGGAATTAAACAATTTTATTTTGGAAAAATTGCAAGTGAATAATTATTTATCATAAGAAAATTAATATATCAGAAACCTTTTTGAATTGAATATTAAACACTTTCTAAAATTAAAAAATTTCCATGAAAAA
Source organism: Druon quercuslanigerum (assembly GCA_010014905.2). Taxonomy (NCBI): domain Eukaryota; kingdom Metazoa; phylum Arthropoda; class Insecta; order Hymenoptera; family Cynipidae; genus Druon; species Druon quercuslanigerum. The sequence continues at coordinate 7,164 of JAAAKG020145403.1, read as the reverse complement.
TTTGACATTGAATAAATGTAAAAAAGTAAATGTGTACAACGGAGAAATTAAAACTGTGCAATGGTTAAAATTCCAAAATTTTCAAATAAAAAATGTTCAAATCCAAAGTGCTCTTTTTAAAGTGAAATTCCAAATCGCATTGGTTTCACAATAAAAGATTCCAAACATTAGGGTTTAAAGCGTAAATGATGGGTATTAAAGTAAAATTATTACAATATTTTGATTTTGAATTATTTTAAATTGTACAATTTTAAATCAGATGCAATACAAAATGATACAACTTAAAATATACCCGTATATAATAATATATAATAATATATAATTTATAATATATCCTTTTCAATATAAACCTTTTTAAATAAAAAAAAATATTTAAAAAAATATTAATTATAAAGGTTTAATGTTGAATTATTTCAACTGGAGAAGTTCAGGGGTCAGAGTTTAAAGGGAAAGTCATACCTCGGTCAGATATCATAGGTCAGAAGTCAGGTAAACATTCCAGCACACAGTTATAAGATTTGATGCATATTTTTCAAAGGTCAAATGTCAATGATAATGGATAAAGGTCAAAGTTTAGATGCCAAAGGTCAAGGGTCAGAGATCAAAGGAGAAAAATAAAACCCAAGTCGAATGCCAAATGTTAGGTTAAAATTCCAGCACGTAGTTCATACATCTGGTGCATATTTTTTAAAGCTGAAGTGTCAAATATCAATGATGAAGGAAGACAGTCAAGGGACAAAATTAAGAAGTCAGAGTTCAGTGGTTAAATATCATAGGACAGGCGTCAGGTCAATATCCCAACACATAGCTCCTACATGTATTTGAAAGGTCAAATGACAATGTTAAGGGGTCATAATCAAGGGTTAAATTCAAAGGTGAAAGGTCAGATGGCAAAGGTCAAGAGTCAAAGGTCAGGCGTTCGATCAAGATTCAAGCACACATTTCATATGACATAGGTCGTGTCAAGTAAAATAGAACTGTATTCATAGAATACCTTAATGTCGTGCAAGCAATAAATAAAAAATTAGCACTTTCCCAGTCGAGCACTCTGCACTCTAGACCCTGCAGGTATAGAGCAACTGAAATTATCGAGCGGTTCATGAAAACAGTATTGCACCTCTATAAACCTCCGAAACAATAGTATAAAGAACGTGGTTTGCCTCCAAAGTCAAGTTGCTCTTGACTGAACACTGTAGACAATTGAATTGATTAATTCAGCACACTATAAAATACTGCAGGCCTTGAACTCATTTAAAAAATTCAAAATAATTCCAATAGTAGCATGCAGTTTGAAAAGAAATAGGACAAGAGCATCATACAATTTTTAAAATAATTTATTGAGAACCTACAAAATTTCTTGAGATCCTTTACAGATTTCTGGAAAAATTTTCAATTTTTTTAATCCTTTGAAATCTGTAGAAATCTTTTTAAATCGTACGAATCTCTTATATAAGGTGAAATTTCTAGAAAACTTTCACATTCCTGAAATTATATGAAATATTCTGAAGTCCATCGAAATCCTTTGGAAACTCTAAAAGTTTTGAAATCCCTTGAAGTCTTGAAGTCCGTTGAAATTCACTAAAATCTATTCAAAACTGGATTCTGTTGAAATTCCTGAAAAACTCTCCAATTGTTTAAATCCCTTGAAATCTATAGAAATTATGTATAAACTTATGGAATCTTTTAATTTCTTTTAAAATTTTATAAATCCATCAAATATATTGTAAAATTCCTTAAAATCTTCTGAAATATTACGAAATGATGTCACATTCCTTAGAAATTTTTTAATTTCATGAAATTTTCTATAATCTATTGAAATTGTTTGAAACATCATAAAATTTCTGGAAATATTTGAAAGTGAATACACTAAGCTGATTAAAATCCAATTTAAAAATACATATAATTATTTAATTTCCTTTGAAATTGATCTAAAATTAAATTGAATTAAAATTTTAAATCCTATAGAAGTTCCTTAAAATTGAGTTTATTTAATTTACTACATAAATTCTCTAAGAATTCTTCTTTTGATCGAAACTTAAATGTGTAGACTTAAATGTGTAGACTCGACGTTTTCGCTTAATGTGTAGAGTTCATATAATGTGTAGATTCGATATGTGTAGTATCGACCGGGCCCCCTTTCATCCAATCTAGCAAAGTTTGAAAATATGTTTAACGGCCAAATGAAAAAAAAGTTTAATTAGCGAGCAATTTTAGAAAATAGTAACATTATTTTAAAAAAAGTGTCAACAGTGACGTGAGTCCCAGACCAGAAACGGTTTTCTTTCTGCTTTTTATTATTTTTATTAGAGTTCCGTTTACTGTCGGATGAATCTTGAATTGAAACCGGATCAAACAATAAAAAAAAAACTCTTCATTTTGTCCTCAAAAAACACTTCCTTCGTGCAGATGAGTGAAATCGCAGACGTCATGAGAAGAAAAAATTGCGAGCAATTAGGCATCTCTGAATGTGCAAAGGAACGAGTGTGTCAAAGACCATGAAGAAACTTGTAACTCGATTACCCAGGATGTTCCCAACTAGAGGATTTGCTTTTTGCATCTGAAAAAAATTTTAAACGTTTCTATGACGTCAAATATTTTTACTTGCCGCGTTCCTCACGAAAAAAAAACTTCAGCTTGATACTTACAATTAGTCTAAAGAAATTTATTACATGTGTTATTTATTCCCAGATTTGAAAGCCTTCGATATCGAAAATTAGAACCAGGGTGGACGTAAAACTTCATTTTTAAAATTCCGTGACTTTTAGCTGACTAAATTTTTATTTTCCCTGACCACTGATATTAAAAGACAAAATTCTATTCTTGTAGAGTTTTTTTTATATAGAATCTCTTATAAATGGAAGAAAACAATTTTAAATTTAAATGGGTGCATTTTTAATTTATTTTTCTAAGGAATGCAACAGCCTAAAATATATGAAAAAGTGCAAATATGATCAATTTTAACAAAAAAAGTGAATACAGTGCATTATTAATGAGACTAATTTAATTGTGAATTTAATTAAAAGAATGTAAAACAAGTGGATAAAATTTATAAGGATTCAAGGTGAATTTTAATGAATTCAGGAAAAATTCATAAGAGTTCAAAACAATACAAGTTAAATACAAAAAAATTAAATGAATTGGAATAAATTTTTAAATAAAAAAGTGCCATTGATTTTAGCAAGAGTAAAGGGAATTTAGAAGAATTAAAGGGAAAGGGAGAAAAATTTGATAACATTCATAAAAGTTCATAACGAATTTAGAAGAACTTTTAACAATTTGAAAATTTTATTTGAATTCAGTGAGTTTGAAATGAATTTAGAAACATTTATAGGAATTAAAAACAATTTAATGAAACGCCTAATAATTCAAGATACGTTTTAAAGAGTTTAGGATTAATTTAAAAAAAAAACTAAAAAACATAAATACATCGACTTGAGTAGAATTGAGTGAATTTAGAAGAATTCAAATAAATTTAAAAAATTCCTAAAAATTCCAAAGAAATCAAAACAGTTTGAAAGAATTCAACGTAGGTTCCAAACCAATTCAAATTCACTGCAAAAAATATTTAAAATTCTATGAAATCTGATATGTTTTGAAATACTGAAAAATTTTTTAAAATACCTTGAGACCTTTTAACCGCTTCTGGAAATTTGTTTTAAATTCTTAAAATCATTAAAATTCTAGAGCAGCCATCGACATTTTTTGGATCTTCTGAAATTTTTGAAATGATAGCTTTTAACCCCTTCTGGAATTTTTTTTAAATGCTTAAAATGCTTAAAATCATTAAAATTCTAGGGTACACATCGAAATTTTTTGGATCTTCTGAAATGTTTGAAATACTGAAAAATTTATTAAAATACCTTGAGAGCTTTAAACCCCCTGTGGAAATTTGTTTTAAATCCTTAAAATCATTAAAATTCTAGAACATCCATCGACATTTTTAAATAAATATTTTAAATCCTTGAAAATCTCGTTAAACTACTGAAATTAATTGAAAACGCGTTGGAATCCTTTAAGATATCCTAAAATATTCCAAATACTTTAAAACACCTTACAAATATTGAAATCTATTAAAAATTCCTTTAAATCTTTTTAAATCCCTTGAAATGTATTTTTATAATCTTTTTTTTAAGTACTTGAAAATTACTCGAAACTTTGAAAAGTACTCTAAAATCTTTGAAATCACTTGAAATGATTTAAATATATTTTTAAATCTCCCAAGATATATCAAATCGTCTAAGATCTTTTAAAAACGCTTTAAATTTTTTGAAGCACTTGAAAATTCCTTGGAATTTGAAAAAAAATCCTAAATTCTTTCAAATTCTTCAAACTTTCTTCTAATTATTGAACCCTATTGAAAATTCCTTGAAATGTCTTATAAAATATCCTAAAATCTTTAAAATTCTTTACAATCTTTGGATGTACCTTGAATTATTTTAGAGAGTTTGGAAACACTTTGGAATCTTTTAATATTCCCTAAAATATTTCAAATCCTTCCAAATCTTTGGATATACCTTGAAATATTTGAAAATCAAAATTTAAGAAATTTAAATCAGATAAAAATCCAAATAAAAATATTGTAAAATCCTGGAAGATTAAAGAGAATACCTTGTGACTTTTTTAAATCCCTTAAAATCATTGCAATCCTGGGAAATCTTATAAAATCCTACGGAATATTTATATTTAATAAATCTTTATGTTCCAATCCTTATATTTTATAATTTAATTCGTTCCTTGTCTTCCAAAATTCTATTAAATTCTTTAAAATCCCATGTAAATTTCATTAAATTCATTGAAATCGTTAAAAAAACCTTGGAAATCCCTTAAAATAATTAAAAACAGTACAAAATTCCTTAAAATATTTCAAACTCTTTGAAATCCCTTCAAATTATTAAAATCAATTTCAAAATCCTTCTAATCTTTTAAATGTCCTTAAAAGTTTTCCAATCCTTTGAACAGTTCTAAAATCCCATTAAACTTTTTAAAGCTCTTGAAAATGCCTTGGAACCTTTTTAAACACTCGTAAAACATTTAAAATCCTTTGAGATCCCCTTAAATTACTAAAAAAAATTTAAAATTCTATGGAATCTTTTAAAATACCGTAATATGTTTAAAATCCTTAAAGATCATTCAAAATCCTTACAATTTTCTGAAGCTCTTTACAATGACTTGGAATTTGTAAAAATAATTTAAAATCTTTCAAATTTCTCAAAATATTTTGAAATATTTTGAAACCCTGTAGGTCCTATACAATCGCTTTATATCTTCCGAAATTCTTGTCAATTCTTAAAAATCTTATGGAATTTTATTTAAGCTTTTGAAACATTTTGAAGTTTTTGAGGATTCCTTGGGTGTTTTTAAAATAGCCTAAAATTTGAAATCTTTTCAAATTATTGATTTCTATCGAAAATTTTTTCGAAGTCTTTCAAAATACCCTAAAATATTTTAAACGAATTTAAGAAAATTCAAAAATACTTATAGAACTGAATTTAATAGTGCCTGTTAATGAAACTCCTTCTCACACAAATTCTCTGCATTTTGCAATTTTTCGTTTCAAAATCTCTAATTTTTCCCTGATTTCCAGGTTTTCCCTGACCAGAGGAAATCTTGAGAAGAGTAGTCAATTTCAAATCATTTAAAAGTTTTCACAATTTAAAAAATCTTGGAATAATGCAATTTTTAATAATCGATGTGCGGTCTTGCAGACCTCACCATGATCCTCCACCTCCACCAAATCGTGTAAAATATTATTATTAATAAAAGTTGATAAGATTGAATAATGCCATACTTGTTCCAATGCCCCTTCATATATCACTTGTATAATTTATATAACAAAAACTACTTTCCTTATTTAATTAAACATAAATATATACATCGGTCTGCAAGACCACAGGTCCATTTTCGTGCAAAAATTAAATCACGTCCATACTTAAAAGTTTAAAATGGCGAGATAATACCGGTAAGTTAGGGAAAGTTTCAGCAAACTAGAAACTGCTGTTGAAGCTTTAAATTTTCAAAGCACGTCAGGCAAATATTTGTCTTCCTCAAACTTGTCTATTTCACACGATTTCCAGTCGTGATGGACTTTTTTGTTTGCTAATGGATATATGCAACATTATAGATGTAGGCATAATTTTATAGACTTGGCAACGTCCGGCAAAATGAGTCATGATGTCAGGCTCGACTCTCTGCAGGACTGACGCTACTGTAATTATGAACGTTAATTGGCTAACAAACAGGGACCGCCAAAGCAGTGCACAAACTTCGGCAACGAACATAAAATATAATTATTTATTAAAAATTAAAAAATTTTATTGAAAATAAAAAAGTCAATATTTTTGGTTGAAAATTCAACTATTCAGTCGAATATTACCTTTTTGATTTAAAATTTTTCTTTTCGGTTTTGAAAATTCATCTGTTTTCGTACAAATTTAATTTTTTTGCTAAAAATGCAACTGCTTGGTTGAAAACTAATTTTTTTTGATTGAGGATTCTTAAATATTTTGTTGAAAATTGGTCCTTTTTGGCGGAATTCAACTGTTTTTGGTTTCAAATTAAATTCTTTTTGGTTGATATATATCAAATATTACATTTTTCGACGAAAATTCAACTAATTACATTATTTAAAAATGGGACTACCTTAATAAAAGAAATTTTTGGTTGATTATTCATCATTTTAATAAACAAATTTTTTTTAAGTTAAAAATTAATTTTTTAACTAAAAATTTACATAAATATCCCATTTTTTGTTAGAAAATTCTCTTTTTAAATTTAAAATGCATGGATTTTATTGAAAAATCAATTTCTTAGGTTAAAAATGTAACTTTTTTTTCATTCAGTTTTTTTTCTTGCTAAAAATTAATTTTTGTAACTCAAATTATAACTAACTTATTTTTTGCTGAAAATTTATCTTTTAGTTGAAACTAAATTTATTGTCAGATATAAATTAAGCTATTTCGTTAAAAATTCCTGCAACTAATTAAATTTGTCTTATAATTAAATAATAATAATAATAATAATAAATAAAATTGTAATTGCCTTTAGTGAAAAAATTTGGGTTGAAAATTGAATTTCTTTAGTTAAAAATCAGATATTTTGTTCAAAATTAATTTTTTTTTTAATTTAAAATGTAATCTTAACGGTCAAAAAAGAATTTATTCGTTT
>JAAAKG020145402.1:0-10898 GCA_010014905.2 Druon quercuslanigerum | reverse complement strand
AGTTCATTGAAAGATTTTCTCGACTTTGTTTTGCATGTAAATTTAACTAGTTGCAAAGTCGAAAAATGTCAATCTCCTGTTCCGCTGATGAACTATTTTCTGAACTAAAAAAATTGAATTAAAAATCTTAGTTACTAATGAATGAAGAATGCTTTTATTTAACATTGTTTATTCACATTAAAATATTATTCAATTTGAAACTTCTTATTTTAGAATTGCTCAATTATTCTAAGCTGTTTTTTTTTAACGCTTCGAATTTAAAATTGTTCACACTTGAATAGAATATAGGCGCGAAAACTAAGTATCTTCCTCTTGATTTTGTATTGTGGATGTCTTACAAATATTTTTCAAAAGTTTTTCTCAAAAACGATGAGATACGAAAAAAAGTTTGCTTGAATTTTTTTTTTAAATTGTGGGAAAACAATGTAATCGATCATAAAAAGTTTTAAACAGTGTCAAAAGTGGCGTGAGTCCGAGTCCTGTGAATCGAAGTTAACTTACCCATCTGGTGCAGTTTCTTCTATAACTCCAGGCCTCTTGTGATTAAAAATATGTGGTTGTTCTAAAATCAAAAACACAGAAAAAGGGTAAGCCGTGACAAAGAATAATATGTTTCCGAGTGGCCGCAAAAATTAAGTTTTAAATTTCCCTGTTCTTCTAACCGAAACAGTAAAATATTCAACTAAGAATGATGAATCTTGAATAAAAAAAATTTAATTTCCAGCAAGAGAATTAAATTTTGGAAAAAGAGTTCATTTTTTAATCAAACGGTCAAATTTTTAAACGAAAAAAATTACACTTCAACAAAGAACACTTGCATTTTAAAAACATTTTCAATGAAACAGATGAATTTTCAACCAAAAAAGATAAATTTTAAACAAAAATTGGAAAATTTAAATTTTCAGTAATAATATTAAGTTTGGATAAAATATTGAAATTTGCAATCATAGAGATGAATTTTCAACCAAAAAATGTGAATTTTGAATTAAGAATTTCATTTTCAACCAAACAATTACATTTTTAACCAAAAAATAGGAGACTTTAAACCATAAAGATTAGTTTTTTACCAAAACAAATGAATTTTCAGCTAAAAAATAACCATTTTCAACCAAAAATGTAATCAACTAACGGTATGAATCTTCAACTAAAGAAGATTAATTTTTCAGTTCAATTTATTAATACGCAAATATTTTTAACTAAATATGTAATATGTAAATAATGTAATAGGAGATATTTCAACCAAAAAGATTTAAGTTTTCAATAAAAAGAACCATTTCAATTTAACCGAAAAAAAAACAAATATTTAAAAAAATAGGTAAATCCCCATCCATAAAAGATTCGTTTGCAACCAAACAGTTGTATTTTTACGCAAAAAAATGAAATTTCTGATAAAGCAGATGAATTTTAAAACCAAAAAGGCGAATTTTCAACAAAAAAAGTTGATTTTTGAACCAGGGAAGATTTCAGTTAAATTTGAAACTTAAAATATGAAATGTCAACCAAAAAGGATGACATTTTAACGAAATAGTTGAATTTTCAGCAAAATAATTAAGTTTGTAAGCAAAAATATAATCGCCAGAATTGCAAGACAAAAACTGCAAAAAAGAAATACTAGACAAACAAATTACTAACAAGAATTTTATATCAGGATGGCCGCAAAAAATAATTTTTAAATTCCATAACTTTTCCCTGACTAATTTTTCATTTTCCCTTTCCTTTAATATTCAATTTCTAAAATCCTAATCTTGTAAAATTTTCATCATCAAATATTTTATAAACCGAAAAAAATAATAATTTCAGATCATCAAAGACTTATGCAATAGGGAATAGGGGAATCCTTCCTACTGTGAATAATGCAACATGTACTAGATAATCATCAATTAAAAGCACAGATATACGTAAAATAATTAATTTTAATTTATTTAGACCAATATTATTTTAACCAATTATTAAATTAAATTATTTACTTTCAAGGTGGCCACTATTTTTTAAATGTTTGTCACTTGCAACAAAAGCACGCAAATCTGCCTTTATACCTCTGTGTTTCTATTTACTAACATGAAAATATGCAAATTTTAAAAATCATTATTATGAAGCAAATTTTTCAATATCAAGTTTTATTTGTTTTTGAAAAAATAATTAATAATTTCGAATTTTAAACGTCTAAAATTATCAAAAATATACGATGGACAATTTAATTAGAAAAAGAAGTTGAATTGTATAATTTGTGAGTTAAAGCGCTAAAAATTAAACAATGTTAATTTGATTTATAGAATCATGAAACTAACATGATTTTAGATTAAATCATTAAAAGCGTTCAAAATTAAATAATTAAATATTGCAAAATTTTAAATTTGAATAATTTGAATTGAAAGCGATTAAAATTTTACAAATTAATATTGAAAACTAATTTGAATCTTACAACGGCAAAGCTTCTGAAATTCTAGAATATTAAATGGTAATTTTATAATAAAACTACAAGTTAACATTAAATTAGACAACTTTTTCTACAATGAAGAATGAATTGAATTAATATAAAAAAAACTTTAGAAATAAATAGTAATTTTAAATGGAATCGTTAAAAATAGAAAAGTTTTTACTCCCGAACATTAAAACTTAAACGTGCGCGAACTTCATTTAAAAATGAAAAAAATGTTAGTCACCAAAAATTGTGATACTAAAACTTTTTCATACTCAAACCGTTTAAAATTTCAATTATTAATGGAAGTAAATTTAAATCGCTTAAAAATTAATAATTTTTAAATTGTTACATACTTTTCAAAATTTAACCAATTTAATTTTAAATGAAAATTAAGACCTATGAAAGAAAAGAATTAAAAATTTAGCGTTGTTTATGAAAATTTAGAAATCTGAAATTGCAACCACTTAAATTACCGAAATTGTCCATTTACTTTCAGATAGTTTAATTTTCACAGTTTTTTCTTTGAAACTTAGTTTTTAATTTTTTAATTTCAAATCTAGAAATTTACGAATATAAAATACTTTTCAATTTGAAATTACATATTTGCTTAAATCTTTAACTAAAAATCGTACAATTTTAAGATCTTACATAGAAAATTAAAAATTAAGATAAAGCCTGCAAAACAAATATCGCTATGATATATCATTTATTAAAATTGTACAATTTCATGCTTTTCAATTCGAAATTGCTTTATATTTACAGCTAAAATTATTAAATTCAAAACTATGAATGCCTTTAATATAAAATTTTGAAATATTTAATAGCGAAATGGTCCTCAAATTTTGAATATTTGAATTTGAAAAAACAATATAATGAAATTTAAAATTTGAAACCTCCAAAAATTAATCTAAAAATTAATTTAAGAAAAATTTTTAGTTTCAAGACCTCTAAGATTAAACTGTTTTAGAATTGTATATTCAAAATACAATTACAAATTAAACTTTTAGACATTTTAAAGACGATAAATATATTATGAAAAAGTATCATATCACATTCCAAATTGCATAATTTTAAATCCTGCAAGAAATATTGTGAACCTTTGAAGTTTAATTATTCTGAACACATTGAAAATTATATAATTTCTAATTGGGAGCTTTCAAGAATTACAAAATGCGCGAATAATGAATTACGGTAAATCTCCCGGTGTTATATTTATATCCCAGCGCTCTCCCGGTTCTCCCGATTCTCCCGGGTGGGTGGCCACCCTGCTAAACCAATTATCAAATTAAATTATTTATTTTAAATAGAATATTATTTTTAATAAATGATTATCCACTGTAGGGAGGTTTCCTGTACTTTTTTATACTTGATCTTACGTTCGTAAACAGGAACATTATTTTGTTCATGAAGAGGGTAATTGTAACCACTGTAGCCCTCTTTATTTTGCTCATAGTAGGGCTGATAATTCCAGGGATAGCCCTGTGACCCATAACTTGCATGAGACTGGGTCTGAGGTACAATTTCTGTATCAACTGGATATGGAAGATTCTGTTGCGGAGGTAAGACTTGATGCGTAGATCCGGAGGGTTGCCAGGATTTAGGATTGCTTTCTTGCACATGTCCATAAAGAGGTGCATAAGTTTTGTGATGCTGAAGCATTTGTTGATACCTCAAGACGTCAGGAAGAGAGGGTAGCACTGGTTTTTGTACAAGTACTGGAGGAGGGGCTGGGAATGGTTTTTCCGTGGGACAATGGAGGTCTCCAGCTTCATCTGAACCATCCGAGCATTGTGGTATTCCATCGCAGACATTGTATATTGCGATGCAATCTCCTGTTGTTCGACATTCAAACTGATTTCTACTGCAGACTGAAATAAATAGATTTAGTTTCATTACTTGTTACTCAATTATCGATCAATATTACCGACTGCAAAGCCCAAAATGTTGAAAAAACAGGGGAAATCGGGTTTTTATTCACGAAAATAGTAAAACACATTCTTTTTAATCAAATTAATGTAGGTACCGTATTCCTAAGATTTCAAGTAGAAATGCTTTGCAAAAAATATGGATTTTCTACCAAAAAGAGATGAATGTTCAATGAAAGAGTTGATTTTCAATCAACAAAGATGAATTTTCAATCAAATTGTCGAATATTCAATAAAAAATTGCATTTTTAAGTCAGACGAATTTTTTAGAAGATAGTTGAGAAAATAATTAAATTTTCTATAGTACAAAATCGTTCAAGTTTTAACCAAGTGGTTACATTTTTAACCTCTGAAACCGAATTTTCAACTAAATGGTCGAATTTCTAAACAAAAAAGTTGAATGTTCAACAAAAAAGTTTGGTTTTTGACCGAAAAAATATGAATTTGTGAGCAAAAAAATTATTTAAGATACATACCTAAATTTTGTACTTACAAAGATAAATTTTTAACTAAAAAGATTAATTTTTAACTAAGAAGGATCAGATTTCAATCAAAAATGGAATAGTTAAATTATCAGTTTAGAAAATTCATTTCCAATAAAAAAATTAATTTCTGACCAGCTATTTAATTTTCTGAGAAATAGTTGATGTTTCTAGCAAGAAAGATTTTTCAGTCGAGAAAGACAAAAATTTTCAACGAAATTGTTTAATTTTTAAATCATAAATACTTATTTTTCATAAACAAGTGAATATTCAACCCGAGAATACAAATTTTTAACAAAAGCTTTATATTTCTATCAAATTGTTGAATTTTTAAACCAAAAAGCATATATTTCTATCAAAGAAAAAAAATTTAATTCTCAGTGAAATGATATTTTCAACAAAATAGTTGAATCATGAGCAAAAACCCAAAAAGATCATTTTTCAACTAATAAAGATAAACTTTTAATCAAAAATATCAATTTTCAACGAAAAATGAAATAGTTATATTTTTAGTGAAAAATATTAACTATCAGTGCACAATAAAAGAATTTTCAACAAAATAGTTAAATTTTCAGACAAAAAAAGCACTTTCAACAAAACAAATAATAAACTTTTATCAAAGTAGCTGTACATCTTTCAACCAAGTACTTGGTATTTCAACCCAAGAATGATTTCAATTTAAATACAAAACCGTTGAATTGAACAAACAAAGAGAAGATTTTTTAACAAAATATTTGAATCTTTAATTAAATTAGATTAGATTTCAGCCAAAGAGTTGAAGTTTCTACCAAGAAATATTTTTCAGTCGAGAAAGAAAATAAATTCAACGAAATTGTTTATTTTTTTAAGCAAAAGAGAATAATGACCCCGAGAATATAAATTTCAAATAAAAAACTTAATTTTCTTTCAAATCGTTAAATTTTTAACACATAAAGAACAATTTTCTACAAAGCAGTTGAATTTTCAATCCGAAAATATGAATTTTCCAACAAAAAAGTAAATTCTCAATGAAATATGTGAAAGTGTAAATTTCAACCAAACAATACTTAAATTTGCTATAAAAAACAGTTGAATTCAACAGAAAAATACGAATTTTCAACAAAATAGCTGAATCATGAGCAAAAACAAAATCATTTTGTACCAACCAGTAGCATTTTTAACCAAAAACTATCAATTTTAAACCAAAAGGATGAGTTTTTAACTAAGAGAAATAAATTTTTAATTAAAAATATCAATTTTCAACGAAAAATTTAATAGTTACAATTTCAGTAAAAAAGATTAACTATCAGTAAAAAATAAAAGAATTTTCAACAAAATAGTTACATTTTCAACCAAAGAAATGAATTTTCATTCAAAAACATGAATTTTAAACCCAAAAAGGCGATTTTTCACCAAAATACGTGAATGTTCAAAGAAGAAAAATCAATTTTCAACTGTAAATATCAATTTTTATACCAAAAATAGGATAGTTAGATTTTCAGCGACAAACAAATTTTCAGCTGAAAAAAAAGAATTTTCAAACAGTTTTTCAATCAAGTACTTAGTATTTCAACCCAAAAATGAAATCAATTTAAATAAAAAAGTCTAATTCAACTAAAAAAGGAGAATTTTCAAAACATAGTTTAATCCTCAGTAAAAAAAAGATTAATTTTCAACCAAACAATTGCATTTTTAACCAAAAAGATTTAATTTTCGTCCGAGAAGATTAATTGAAACGGAAATATACAATTTTTCAACAAAATACATGAACTTTTGAAGTACGATAAAATTTTTCTTACCAAAAATAGAATAGTTAAATTTTGAGTTAAAAAAATTAATTTTCATAAAAAAGAAGAATTTTGAACAAAACAAAAAATGAATTTTTAAGAAGGTTTTTATCTTGGTAAGAAAGTAGTCGGTATGTCAACTTAAAAATGATAATCATTTAAATCAAAAACAGTTGAATTCATCGCAAAAGGAGAATGTTTAAAAATTAGTTTAATCCTCAGTAAAAAAAAAGATTAATTTTCAAACCAATAATTGCATTTTAACAAAAAAGAATGAATTTTTATTCTAGAAGATTAATTTAAAATCAACAAATTCCAATTTCCTACAAAATACATGAACTTTCAACTAAGACAGATGAATTTTCAAATAAAAATATCCATTTTTTACCAAAAATAGAATAGTTAAATTTTCCGCGAAAAAAAATCAGCCGAAAAAAAGAATTAAAAAAAAAGAATATTTATCAAAGTAGTTGTACACCTTTCAAACAAGCAGTTAGTATTTTAACCCGAAATGATTTTAATTTAAAAAAAAAACAGTTGAATTCCACCACAAAAGGAAGATTTTTTACCAAAACAGTTACATCCTTATTAAAAACAGATTAATTTTCAACCAAACAGTTACATTTTAAACCAAATAATATTTTTTTGTACTAAAAAAGTTGAATTTTAATGACAAGATATAAATTTTTAACCAAGCAGTCGAATTTTTAATCAAGCGAGGTAAATTATGAACCAAAAATACATTAGTAGACTTCAAAACGAAAAAATTGAATTTTAACTAAAAACACGTGGATTTGATCATTGAGTTTTATTAATTCAGTTCGCATTTAAACAAAAAAGAAAGTTTATTGAAAATAGAGGGAAAAAAGACGAATTCTTTGAAAAGAGGAAAAAAAGGGAAATAGATGTAAGAGTTTGAAGTCTGATATTTTAAATACCTGTCTTAACCGGTGCTGGAGTCGTCACAACCGGAACTTTTGTCACTTGAGCCACAACCACCGGAGGTGATTCGTTATACGAATACTCCTGAACTCCTGGATCAACGTGCTTTCTATCGTAAAACAACAATTTCAAGAATTATTTATCAAAATTCAAAATAAAATTCGAATATAGTTTCTCAAAGTACGATAACAAAACCTTAGAGATTTAAGCTCATGCTCCTGAGTTTTTCGAATTTGTTCTTCCAACTGCAAAGCTGTCGGTTGTTTATAGTTCGTAAGAACTGCGCTGCTATAATTAGCATGATCTGTGAATTTGCACTTAAAATCCTGCGGAGGGCCACAGTGAAAAAGATAACAACTTCCTGGTTTCTAAAAACACAAAATAAAATCAATAATAATCTAATTGCCCAAATTAGATGAAACAGTTGAATGAAATCGCGCTTACTTTTTCCTCAAAAACAAAAACGTCGCACTGATCAGTCACACAACAAAATCGGATACAATCGCTTTCCGAATTTACGTCAATCTCTGTCAAATATTTGGCTCCCATTTGCTGAGAATCCTGTGTCCTGATAATTTTGTCCTTGTGAATAACGAATCCGTCATAGCACGTTTGTAAATCGCTATCAGGGCGCTTTTCACTCTTTTTTACAATACCCTCAGTGTTGACGAAAAGAAATATCATGAGAAAATTAATTATGACATATAAAGCT
Source organism: Druon quercuslanigerum (assembly GCA_010014905.2). Taxonomy (NCBI): domain Eukaryota; kingdom Metazoa; phylum Arthropoda; class Insecta; order Hymenoptera; family Cynipidae; genus Druon; species Druon quercuslanigerum. The sequence continues at coordinate 2,649 of JAAAKG020145402.1, read as the reverse complement.
CGATGAAGCATGGTTGTGTTACGAACTGCTGAGTGTCAAATGGCACATGCTCTTAAGCCTCTGAAGCGCGATCGATAGTAAGGCCGCTTAGGCTAATTTTGTTCAAAGACTACCAACGCAGCTACAGGTTATAAAAAGTTAGATGTTGCACTTAAAAATATCAATTATTAGAATTTTTTTAGTTTTAGAATTTTTCGAAAGCCAGAAGAGAGTTTCATTGAATTTCGTACGACCTCTCAGTTTCTAAAGAGTACAAGCAGTGCGTTTTACGACTTTACGCACATCTATAAAATCACGCATGCGTCCTTGTTGTGATATAAAGCGATAAAGACAGAGAGGGATCCAACCTCGGATCCAACTAATTTGAAGTAAAATTAAAGATTTTAAACTTTTCTACATTGTGCAAACTATTTTATTGTAGGCTAGAAAACAAACGCGCGCACGATTCTTGTTTTCTTTTTGTCTTATTTAATTTTTCAATCAAAATATAAAATTAACATTGATACAAAAGGTTTGTTTTTTATAGTATCTATTATTCAAAATAATAGAAAAGGAAAATATTTCAAATTCTGAATGACAACTCCAGGTTGTTTACAGGTAAAGTTTTTTAAAGTACGGAGTGTTTCAAATATGTATTTTGCCTTTTTTTAAACAATCGACTCGGAATATGTGTGTACAATACAAAATGTTCATAAATCTATTAGCAACATCGATTAATTAAATAATACTAAAAACATCATTAATAATTTCTGGAATTTGTCTATAATATGTATGAATTTTAATAATAATTCAACCAAATTTTTATTTTATATTCTTTTTAAAATTCTATGTATATTTAGGTGAAATTATTCTGGGTACTGTATTAAATTCAATTTGAACCGTTTCAAATTCCTAAGTTTTCAACTAAAGAAATTAGATTTTCAATGAGATAGATGAATTTTTAACCAAATTAAATTTTAACCTAAAAAAATATCAATATTAAACTCAAATTATGAATCTTTAACTGGAATAGCAGTTAACAAAAAAATGACTTTCAAAGAAATAGTTAATTTTAATTTAAAGTGATGTTCATAAATATAAAATGATGAGTCTTCAACTGGAATAGTGGAATTTCAAACCAAAAATATGAATTTTTAATTAAAATGACGAATATTTAACTATAATAAATGAATTTTCAACCAAAAAGAATAATTTTCAACTAAAAAGATTAATTTTCTCCTTTTTACAAATAATGAATCATTGTTATTCAACTATATATTGAAATTTTAAAAATTAAACCCGCTCTCGAAAAAATTCTCTTACGTATACGAAACTTCTAAGAAATTTTTAGGCTTTTTCAAGTTTGTACCAATTCAAAAGGTAATAATAAATAATAATAATAATAATAATAATAATAAAAAATAATGAATATGCTATGACGAAAAACCGGGTTCTCCCGAGAAAAATTGAGAAAATAATAATAAGAAATTATAAGTAAATACTAAAATAATATAAATACAAAAATAAATAAAAATTATTTTTGTATAAGCAATCAAATCGTTTTTATTTTCAGCTGTGAAAAATTCCTCTCTTTAGCTGCACTAAAAAACTTTACCACTAAGTTAGTCCACAACATAACTTGAAAATTCATAACCTATTATTATATTTAAATATTGTAAATATTCTTGTAAATATAGTGCTTTTTTTCTTTTATCAAAAGCCATTTTCAATCAAAAAAATCTAAATTTGTTCAAAGTTTGGTTTATCTTCTTTGAAAATCACGTATTTTTAATTAAAAATACCAATGTTCAAAAAAAAACATTGGCATAACGTAATACAAAATTTTTCCAAATTGTAAATCTTCTTTGATGTTTATTGATGTTTGTTCAAAATAACCTTTTACCCGTGAAAAACATCAATATAACCTCAAATGGTTCAAAAATAGTAAACCTGCTTTGTGATTTATATTGATATTTCTGGTAAATACCGCTAGCTTAGATTACAGTAGTACAATACATTTTATCTTCCTTGGAATCTGAAGATTTTTTACTAAAATTACTTACTTCTGGTGTAAAACGCAAACATAATCTAAAATGTTTTGAAAAATGTTTAATTTTCAACTTTCAACCAATCTTCTCATAAATCTAATGCTTTTTTTCTAAAATTTTTAATTTCCAATAAAAACCACCAACAGAATCCGAAATTCTTCAAGCCTCTGTAAATTATACATTATTTTCAACAAAAATCTTTGGTTTTAAATCTAATGCTTTTTGTTTAGTCACTAATTTCAGGTGAAATACAGCAACTTAATCTAAACTTGTTGAAAATTGTAAAACTTTCTGATTTTATTTTAAACATTGTTTTAGTACTAATATTCAGCGAATGCACTATAATGAAAGTATATTTTCAAAAATTTATGAGAGAATTTGAAAATTTTTATTCAACCTCGCAAAAGTATTTTAAGAACACAACTATTTCTCGTTTCGCATAAAGTACTTTATCTTGAATTTGAAATTTTAAAAATCAAATCTGCAATCATTTACCTTTTCAAATCTTTTAAGATCGATTTAAATATACCCTGAAGCGTGTTCAATTCTGTGGCGTGATCATTCTTGCACAGATGTCCAAGAAGGAAAAGTTTATTTCACTGATAAAGGGTGCTCAGACAGA
>JAAAKG020145401.1:0-10898 GCA_010014905.2 Druon quercuslanigerum | reverse complement strand
ATAGAGAATATATATATATATATACATATACATGTGTGTGTGTGTGCAGTTAATTAATTACATACATTGTGCATTATTCTGTGGCCACATTTTTAGAACTAATTAACAGACTGCGTGGTGGCGTTTCGAGCTAATGAAATGCCACTAGTTGGACGGTATGACTCTTTAGACTCCACGAGGTCTTACATCAAATCGCTCCCTGTTCCCCGTTATGGTTTTGAGCGCAATGAGCATGTCGCCGGCTACTGTCCTCTTGATGACCTTTACAGAGAAGCCATGATCATCAGGATGATCGCGCATTTTCTTCCCAGAACCTGGTTTGATGGCGGTTGTTTTCGCAGAAACTTTCCTCTTCCATGCCTCAACCTGGATTTTGGACTTCTTGTATCTGAATTTAGGTCTGCTTGGTATGCGCGATGACTACTTATCTCGTAGATCAGAACCTCCAAGCAGGCATCTACTTTTGGTTCGCTAAAATTTTCTCAATTTCCGGAATGCTCTCGCGTTTCTGCCGTTTGATCCTTTCGATCCAGGTAGCGAAAGTCTGCTCGTTTTGGCGTGGTTCTCATTACAGAGTTAGTTTTCTCCAGAGCTTCCTTTTCTTTCGTTATAAGGCATTTCTTCGGTACACTTAGAGAGAATATAATAATCGTTTACCTCTTGAGTTATCAGTGGCCTCTTCTACCGCAATGTTCGATCTCCGACATTTTAAAAAAAGGACTCTTGGATCCCGATCCAAATATCGATACTTTACTACTCAAGGAATCCAGACACCCAATCTGTTCCGTTTTTCAACAATTCAAATGTACGAACAGACTTCGACTTTTCTAAAGCCAGATCGAACTTGGAATGAATATATGAAATTCTGTAAATATTCATTTATATTTAATATGCTCAGCAGTAGATAAAATATCTTAATTATTTTTCTTAGATTGCAGAGAAACATTTTGTTAAAGAAGAATTGTTGAAGGAATCCCAGCACTTAAATTATATGGTGGAGAGCGAGAGAAAGCTTTCCATAAAAACGGAAGCAGAAAAAGAGAAGGAAAAAAGTATTCAAAGAAAAAAATTCGCTAAAGCCTTAAAAAAGCAAATATTGGAAAATGAGCAACATCGACTTTTAGAAATATGGAAAAAAGAAGAAGAAAGTCGTTTGATTAACTTAAATAAAAATGCTTGGCAAAAAGACGAAATATTAAAGCTTAAGTCTCAACAAATAAAAACAGCGCAAGTTCGTAAGAGCTTATCTGAAATTAATAATCAATTGAAGTATTTTAAAGATATCAAACAAGAGGAAAATAGAATAATAGATATGAGGTAAGGTAATATTTATTTAATCGGGAACTCACATAGCTAATATTTGGTTTATCAAGAGTTAAAGTCAAATACATATGTAAATATAGATATAATAAGGGTTTATAAAACAACTTACAAAGTTGAAATCAGTGAGTCGATCGCAAAAAACGTGTTTTGTAGGCACATGGTTAACAATTTTTCGAGCTGAAAACTCCACTCCTTGCCCTAAGCCACAGAGCCATATGAACACAGGGTGTTTACAACTTTATCAGAAATTCCAGGGAAAAATACTAACATAAAAAAAATCTTAAGCATTCTTTCATATGAGTCTTACACCATTTTTTACTTTATATTTTGTTACAAATAGATGCAGGTGCTCATGTTTCATCATATGGTAAGCTGAAACGTTACTCATGTACATGATTCTTTTACCAACACACACGTTCAAGACTATGCACATGTGTACGCACACCTTTCCGAGCGTTACCTCTAACATTCCACATACCACACATTTAAATATGTTTAATTATAAATGCCTGAAATATTTTTAATTCTAAAAATATTAAATTTCTATACATTGTGACAGGAATTTTTATTTAAAGTGGAGAATTATTCACCTGGATAGTCAATCCTGGCAGGGGCGGATCCAGCGAGGGGCGAGGGTGGGCGCTCGCCCCCCCTGAGCCTACAAATATTTTAGCAATTACCGCCAAAAATTTCCTTTTTTTTTTTTTTAGAATTTCAAGATAATATTTCTACGATCGCCCCCCCTTAGGTAGCTGGCTGGATCCGCCCTGAATCCTGGACATCCCAACGTATTATGTTATATTCGTAAATCTGAAAAAAAGGTGTGAATAAACAGTAATAATATATCTTATCCGGCGAGCCTAAGAGGGAGAATGTTCGTGATCGATGCGAATGGTATATAAATTAATAAAATAATGACAATGGAATATCCCCTTTATACCTCAGATTATGTGATAGTTGCAATGTAATGTTGTTTTTCAAATTTAAGAAACACTTTTCTAAGAAGCGAGTTTGAATATTTAATAACAAACACCTTAGCGGTTACATATTTTTTATATATTTTTTTCATAGAATTGGGCACAAGTATAATGTGCCACTAACTGAAGTCATCTCTTTGATATTTTTAATAACAAATCCATTGGCGGTATTGCCTTTATTGCTGCCAACAAACAAATGGCTATAACATTTTGTAACTACATAATAAGTATGGGAGCCTGTCTGATTTCTTAAATAATACATCAGATGTAAACAGTTTTCGAAATTCTAATCACTGGTTTTCCGATTTTTACGTAAGAGCAACGTATTCTCAACCTCAGGTATGGGTGAGAGATGGATTTCTGAACTAATAGTAAGCTGTATCAATTGTATCTATATGCGGTGCTGAAAGGTCTCATTCATGTTGATCAAAAAACAAATTGACTACTATATAAGGAGATATATTCTCTTAAGCTACTCAGTCGGAAATAAATATCCATGCAAGCAGTTTAAATAAAAGTGAAAGCAGACTTGTAATTTTCAACGTACTTGTCTAGTGTTAGTGTGTATTGAAATGTTTGTGTTATTATAAATTGGTCAGTGAGCATATTTTTAATAATATTTTGAAAAAGAAATTCAGATCAGTGTAAGTGACTTATTTACCCGTAATTTTGGAAGAAAATGCCACATTTGAAGAAATTTATTTTTGGATCCAAAACGGAATCCAAAACATACGGATGTTGAATAAACTCCTGAGAAGAGGAAAAGACTTTTTTTTAGGCAAAACAATAAAATAAAATCCAATCTATGGTTGGCATCCTAATAGCCATAATTCAGAAATTCAAGAAGATAGGAAGAATAGGAGCAGGGGTCAAGGAAGATGTGGACAAACAAAATATAATGTGTGAAGACATGAAGACTGCCTTCAAGATCCGCATTAAAAAAGGTTTAATAATAAAGTTAACCCATAAGAACATAAATACATTTTTAGGTGATGCAATGTCAATGTCATTGTAGCTCCTGAATTTATAGCATTAGAAGAAGGTAGTGAAATATAAGAAATTACATTTTTACTACCAAAAACCAAACTATTTTTTAGTTGATGGATATTTTTGAATAGTTTGAGATTAAAGTAAAGTGATCTGTTTTTCAAAACTGTTGTTTTACTTTTAGCTAATACTTTTTAAAGTTTTAGGAAAACATGTTTTTGAATGTGCAGTTTATATTTATAACACTATTAAACAGCCACGGGGCTTGCTTTTGATGCAATTTTAAAACATACAGGAATTGAAGTCGATTTATTCCCAGATATTGAAATGTTGTTATTTAATGAAAAAAGTATTCGAGGTTGGGTTTCCCAATGCTCAAATAGATATTTAAAAGCAAATAATAGATTAATGGGATTGAATTTCGATGCAAAGGCAAATAATAGACTTATGGGATTAAATTTCAAACCAAATAAACCAGAGTCTTACATAATGTAATTTCATATTAATAACTAATACAGTTCCGCTATTAGCAAATATTAAGCATAAAAAGATTTTTATTGGTTTGAAATTTTTGACAATGAACAAAATTTTTAAAATATTTCTGACGATTTACCGGAATGTGCCTTTGACACTAATGAAAAATTATATAGTTTTCTATACAAAATTAAAAAAAATATTTATCCTTTAGAATGAAACTAACTAAAGTCCACAGAGAATTAAAATTTAAACAGAAACTATGATTAAAGGATTACGTTGATTTCAATATAGATTGTAGGAGAAAATCAGTAAAGGAGTTTGACAAAAACCTTGATAAATTAATGAACAATTGAGTTTTGGATAAAACAATAGAGAATATTAGAAGTCACAAGGATGTAAGGCTGGTAACAGAATGGGAAGGGCGGTATGGTATCGCAAAATAATAATGTATGACTTTCACTATAATTACATAGGCCCAGAAAATTTTTTTTTTGCGCCTTAGATGCCAATATGATATTCAGTAAGGTTTTGATCAGACAATCGAATTCTCAAGGGCTCTCTATCAGCCAGAAAAATTTTCGCTAGTAGTTATTTAATCAGTTCTTTGCGCTCATTTACTTCTTTCCGTTGCCTAAGTTTAAACTTCCTTGTTATTTTTGAATCAGGCATGTTGCATGCTATTCATATTAGGGACGGATTACTAGTCAACTCTTGGGTGTCCTAGAAGAGTCAGTGAGGACATAACCTCAAAGGACAAGGTTTTACCTCTTCTGAGATGAATTTCAAGTCGGTTTTGACCGTTAAACCGCACGTGAAAGGTGGCATCAGTGCGATTCAAATCTAAGATTTTCCTGATTTTATGTAATATGGACCAAATCAGAACGCCCTTGAACGAATAAAAGAAGACTGTGATAATTCCTCTTTTTAATTCTTAAATCGAAATTATTCAGGAGCTGGCCCTTATGTTTGCAACCTGAATCTTAGGGTAGGATTCGACTGACCGTTAGGCTTGTCTAGACTTCCTGTATTTTAAGTTAACTGAGTTAATTTTTAATGATAATAATAATCGGAATAATATTTTCTAATTTTATTTTAGAAATAAAATCGGAAAAGTGTTTGTCGCTTATCTACAAACCTTAACTAATTTATATTTTAATCAGAATCAAGTGAGTCACTTAAAAAAATTCAAGTGCTGGCCCTTAGGCTTGTAGCTTGAGCCTTTCGGGAGGTTTCCACTTACCGTTAGGCTGGTTTACCAGAGTAGTTATTTTAGTTATTATTCAACGTAGGCAGCCATGTAATCAGCAGTGAGTGACCAGAGTTTTTTTGTTTTGTTTAAGCAACTGAATAATTATCATTAAATTTTAGGAAAAATGGCCCTGAGGAAAAATTCGTCAAATATCCCATGGCAGCAACCAAGTATCTTACGAACGAGTAAGCCAAATTAAAATAAAAAGGTTTGTCGCCTGTCGGGATTCAATTTTCTTATCCGTTGTTCGGAGGTACTAAACTAATAGACTCATCCAGAAGGGATTGGCCTAGCTTTATTTTTAAGTGGTGTTCGATTTTTGACCTTCTCACGAACTGGGAGCCCTAACCCTTGTAGTTCTAAAAGCTTTGATGGGGGGGGGGGGCAAGTAATTGATAATTACTCTATTTCATGCGGACAAAATCTGATTGGTATTATTTCTAACCTTTCTAGTACATGATGCGTTGTTGTTGCGGATCGTCACTCACCATTGCGTTCACTTCGCGTAAAACAGTTCGCGAAGTAAAGTAATCAACAACTGTGTTTGATCCTGATACATCAATATTATTCTGATTTATAAGGGCGGATGTCCGATATGTCTAAAGTCGATAGATCAATTTTTCCGATTTCTAGCTTCTCATACTCAAAAATTTGCTTGACTTTGTTTAAAAAAATTGTTTAAACAATGTTTTTTTTTTAATTTTGAGTGGTCACCGACAAAGGAAACATTTTAGCAATCTGTATACGCAAGTTTAAGTCGATTCGTCAAATAGTTTTTAAACTATGAGTCGAGCAATTTCAAAAAAAGTAAAATCGGGATAAACGTGTCGTCTCGGAAATCAATAATTAATTTTCTTCATAACTGAACAATTAAATTAAGTAATATTGTAAAGAAATCTATAATTAGGGTTTATTCATACATAAAATTGTCAATAGAGTCCCCTCGGCACTCTTCGTCTGAACTCTTGCGAGTGAATGTGGTCTTGTCATATTATTTGATAGGCAATGATTCAGTTTGTAAAACAAAATTTATATTGCAAAGAATTATTATCTGTAATCGACAGAGAGAAATCAAATAAAAAGGAAATTGGAATTATTTTTGGAACCACCAAATTTAAATAAATAGACAAACGTTTATTTTCAGCCTGCTGGCCTTAAAAATTGACTTGCTTACAGTTGCATTTTTACAGAATTTTCTTACAACTACCTCTTAAAAACGAGCAACCATCCACACATTATTTCTAAGCTGCTCGCTTTTATGAGCTTACCTTCCTCACTTCGACTCACCTCACTTCATGCGCATGTCTCTACTTTCTCGCTTTACCTCGCATGGCCAGCCTCTGCCTCCGCGGCTAATCATTAACACTTATATACTATTTACAATATGTACAATTTTCTTACATATACTTTCTCTCCTGTTTACAATCTTTTCTTCTTCATTCCTCTTCCTCCTTCCTTCTCTTCTTCAAAATTTCAACCCACACTCCCTTCACCCATGCAAATGTCCTTTTGACCCTCCTTTCACGTAACAACACCTCCAGGCTTATCCCACTACTTTCCACCTCTTCACACTCCAACCAGAGCTCCACTTTTGCATGCCCTGCATAATCCACTCCACTCTGTAAAATAAGACGCTCATCACTAGCGAATCAAACAATTTAATTGTCCTTAAAAATCATCTGCAAACAACCTGTTTCCCAGCCCCCCCCCATTTGTCCGAAACAGGAAGCCCAGGTACACAAACTCTTTTACCTCCTGTAATGCCTTTCCCTTCCACTTCCACTTCGCTCCTTTATATCTCCCACCTACTTTCCTGAACACTATAACCTTTCACTGGTCCTCATTTATCTCTAATCTATTACTTTCCAAGTATCTTATCAACCTTTTCATCATCTACTTTAAAGACTCTTCGCTTTTTGCTAGCAGCACCCAGGCCGCTAGCTTACTTTCCATATCCGCGACTAAAATTGCAAAAAGTGTTGGGCCTCTCTCCACATCCCTCCCTTCCATTTCCTCCCGCTATCCACCGAAGGGAACGCGCCATTTAGATCTACAAAAAACTCGTACACATTAGTACCCTTTTTTGCTAGTTCTCTACCGCCCTAAAGCGCAATTCCTCTATAATTTTTCAGCCTCCCCCTATCTACTTTTTTATAGAGTGATCTCTCTTTCGCCTATCTGATCCCTGAAATGAAGCTTTAAAAATTTCCTCCATTTGCCACTTCCTATCTTCTCACTTATTCCCACCCTATGTACCACGCATCACCTTCTTTCTTGACACTTCTCAACTCCTTTTCCAGCTCTTTTTCCTTTTCCTGCTCTTTTTTTTTACATATCACCCTAAACTCCTTTCTAATACTTAATGGCTGATGTTCTGGTTCCACGCTCCCTTCTACTGCAAATTTCTCTATCTCTTGCCACCTTTGCATGTTTATGATCACATAGTTTATCACCGATACTCCCCTCCTTACTCACATACGTGTATTCTCCCTCTTCGTCCCCCGTTACTATACGATTTTTCACCGCTTAGTCTCTATCCTTAATCGAGTCTCTTAGAATACCCTTCTCTTCGTTTATTATCTTATCCTTCGATTTCCTTTCGAAGCTGTTCCCTTCCCGCTACAGCCCCCCTTCCCAATTCTTGTATTAAAGTCCCCTTCCAGTATCACCATACCCTCATCTCTCTCTCCTAGTAAATCTACCACCCTTTCTGCAAACCCTTTCATCTCATCCTGACTTTACACATTCACAAACTCATGCATCCCTAACCCCTCTTCGAACTTTGGCTCTACTCTATCCCATTCCTTTCTCTCTGCCAAGGTCTCTACTAGTTCCACCACATAAAATTCCTGAATATACCTTCATAAATCATCATTTTGCTTCTTCACCCCTGCTGCGTTCCAGTAAAGCACCTATAACATTTCTCTACCCTGCTTCACTCCCACTCCCCTACTTTCCACGAAAAAAATTCCCCCGCACTTCCTTCGACATCTCATTCGCCACTCTCCGTTCACTCCTCTCCTTCCTAGCCCTATCGCTTAGCATTCTCTGCATATCTCTTTCCTTCGTCGTCAAATCTTGATCGATGAAAACCTTCTTCTTGTTCTTCTTGTCCTTCATCCTATGATTGTTACGCATTACCCCTAATTTTTCTCTCCAGGCCTCCAATTTCACAACCGGCACTTCACTCTCCTTTCTTCGCTGCATTATAACTTTCCCTACCTTGCCTTTAACCGACCCTATGCTCTGTTGCAGCGCTTCCACCCCCTTACTTTCTTTCCTGATCTTTAGCTTTAATTTTCTTGTTATAATATTATTTCTTCTATCTGTCTTCTATCTTCTCTCCATTCTCATCTCTATGCCTTTATCCTTTATCTATCTGCTCTCTCCTCCTTTTCATTCCTACCTTCTCCAACTTTCTCTTCTATCGTATTTTTATTCCTTTCCCGAATACTTTGCTCTTTGCCTTTCCCTTTGACAACTACTTCCATAACCGTCCTTCCCTCCACCTTTTCAAGCCTTTTTTCCACACTTTATTTGCACTCCCTAATCTCTTTATCTATCTTCTTGATTTAAGCCCCTTTTTGCAATCATATAGTCCCTCATACGGTCCATCAGCTCCATATCCCCCCATACGTCTTCCCTCAACCCTCTGACCTTACCTATCAGCACACCGAGAGCTTCATTCTTCTTCTGCCTCTCTATTTTTTGTAGGGGGGGGGATGACTTAAGTGTCCGTACGTTGTTTCCAAATGGACTCTCTAGCGCACTTTTTTCCGGACTCTCTTTTCTATCCCTTTTTCTCTGCAAGTGATTCTCCCCCTCACTTGCGCTAAACACTCCCACCCTCGCCTTTCTGCCTCCTTCTTTCCGATTTTCCCCTCTTCTTGACCCGCCATTCGACACCGGGCCACGCACAGCTGACCTTCGTGGCCCGTTGGAAATTTCATTCCCGTCGAATTCAATACCAGCACTGCCAGTACTCTTCCTGACCATCTCCTGCTCTTCCGTCGGTAACTGTGACCTACTCCCTTACAGCCCCTAAAGACACCCTCTTATCTCCCCTAACCTCCCCCAACACTACGAGAACCAACCTTGTCCAACCTCACTTTACCTATGCAGCCAAACTCCACTCCACAACTACAATCAAAATTAATTTTCAACTCCGCGATTCACTTTTCACAACAATACTCACCTCCTAGGCTTCCAACCTCACACCCCACTCACAACTTTCACACAAACTCCGTAAAATCTTCTCACCACCTGTCACTGCACACTTTCTCACTACCGCCACCAACATAAAAGTTCAACTACCGAATTTAAATAAATTGTTCGACCAACATGTAAATACAGTGTATTCCTGGAAATTCTATCGCCATATTTAATTGGGCCGCCTGACTAGCTCTCCCGCTATTATTATTAGTGTTATTGGTTAAAATGAAAGTTTTGCATGTGTGACTCATTTCTTCGCTCTCCGATCTCGCAGGTGTGCGATATAAACATGCTTTGTCCTAAAAAGGTTATGCTTTCTTTTTTTGCGTCTTTTCTAATTCTGTACTATCTATCGTTTGAAATATTTTCAAATATGACACTATATCGTATTTAATTAAATTCGTATTTTATTTAATTAATTTAAATTTAATTCAGAGATTTCACGGGATTCCGATAATTCGAGGGATTTAGAGAATTCGAAAAATTCAGAAAATTGAAGGTGTTAATCGAATTGAAGGTATTAATCGAATTCAAGGAATGCAGAAAATTCAAGGATTAAGGTTATTCAAGGAATACAGATAATTAAAGAAATGCAAATAATTTATGATATTAACAGAATTTCAGAAATTAAGAGAATTCCTGGAATTCAGAGATTTTAGAGAATTCAGCGTCTTCATAGAATTCGGGGAATTTAGAGAATTCAACGTATCTTCTGAAATCAAGGAATTCAGGGAATTCAACGAATCTGCTGAAATCAAGGAATTCAGAGAATTCAAGTTATTCCGAGAATTCAAGAAATTCAGACAATTCAAGAAATTCAGGGAATTTCCTTGAATTATTTTCATTATTTCAATTCGCAGAATGTCTTGAATTGGCTGAATACCTCAAATTCTCCCAGTTCAATTATTCTCTGAATTCCTTGAATTATCTGAATTCCTGAAATTCAATACATTCCTTTTAATATCCCAATTTCTTGAATTCGTTGAATTCCTCATGTTAATTGAATTCGCTGAATTCCTTAATTTCGCTGAATTCCATGAATTGTCCGAATTCCCTGCATCCTATACAGTCCTTGAATAATCTAAATCTTACAAATTCTCTATTTTCCTTGTATTTTCTGAATTCCTTAAATTTTCCGAATTCAGTGAATTTCAGTATTTGAGAGTATAGCAGTATAGCAGAAATGGTCGACCGTCACGATTACAATAAATTAATGAAAAGGAATTCTTTTTTATACGATTACTTCCCTAACATAAATTAGATTAATCTGAATTTTTGTAGGGATAAAATAGTGTCGATAAAAAATATTTTCCTGTAAACTTTTCCGTTTAAAAAATTAATTTATTTGGCAAAAAACTTAGAAGACGATGACCTTCAAAATATGTACGATTTTTTTAATATCTCAAAATCTCAATAATATCTCAAAATATAATCAGGAACATAGAACACGATTACAATTTAAAGATTTTACAGATTTTTCTCCTACTTTAGAAAGAATTAGAGTTAAATGTAACGCCTGGTATTATAATTGTATACATAGCAATTATTTTCCGAATCACTTTTTGTTGCATGTAAATGTGTCTTATAGGTAGTAGGGTGGGCCGAAAAATCGAAATATGGAAAATGTTAGTTTGGCCTACCGGCAAAAGTTGCTATTTGTCATCAAAAGTAAG
>JAAAKG020145400.1:0-10898 GCA_010014905.2 Druon quercuslanigerum | reverse complement strand
AAATTTTTAATAAAAAATTTCAAAAATTGGAAAAGTTATGCAAGATAGAAAAAAAAACACAAAATTGCTAATTTTTTTCCATAATTTTTTTTAATATGTAAAAATAATTTTTTGTCATAGTGACCTAATGTTATGATAAAAAATATGTTAAAGTACATGTAAAAAAATTTTCAGATTAAAATAATCAAAACTCTTGGGGTCGAATAGACCCCGTGTGGCAAGTATGCGACTTTTCAGACTTGTGTCATTTAAGGGTTAAAACCCCCACAATTGTGATCATTCATTTAGAGTTTGGAAGTTTATTCTATATTACTGAACTTTGATTAAATTTGAAAACTTTTGAAAATTTTATTAAAATTAAATTCAAGAAAATGTTATGCATTTTTTAGCTGAAAAATTCTTGAAAATTATTGTAATAAAATACATAATGGAAAAAGAATAGCCCCCACCCCCCTCAACAAACCCATTACGACCAGGATGTTTTAATTTTTAATGATATTTTGAGTATTTAAAATGTCACATATAATTAAATAAATTGCAATTTAATTTTCTGCCATAATATTTGATAGTAAATGATCAAATTAACTTATCTTTGAGGCAAATGCTTGAATTTTGTAGATTTACATCCTGCAGCTTTAATTTTCGCGTTAAAAACTTTATGGCCGTATGTATCGAAAGTTCGTGATATACTGAACTTTTGTCGAAATACGAAAGCTGGAGAAGTGTCAAATTATACTTATTCTGTTCTTTTTTTTTTATGTTTCCGCGCTTTGGTCATTTGAAAATTCTACGAAATTTGTTTAATAAGAAATAAATTTTAAAAAGCGGTTACAAACGTTTTAAAACAACCACAACCTTGAAAATTCTTTTAGACTTTGGAAGTGTATTCTGTATCAGTAAAATTTGATTAAATTTGAACAGTTTTTAACATTTTTAATAAATTTTTATACATTTATGAAAATGATACACATTTTTAGAGAAAAACTCGAGTGCGAAACACGAACTACGTGATGAGAATGTGTTCTTTAAAATCGAAGAAGATTTAATAAAAGAGAATTCGCAATCACCAAATTACAATTATCAATGCTTTGACCTTCAGTTATAAAAAGTCTGTGCATAAATGTAGAGAAAATACGAAGACCGAGCGCGTCGCGCGAGGTAAATACATTATCAAGCGCGATGCGCGAGAACCAACAGTCGCCCGCACTGGGCACGCTCAAACTCGCGAGCGATGTCATTTTTTTCCAAGGTAGATTAAAATAGTTTTGCTTGTAACGTCCATATAAATTATCAGCAAATAATGGGAACAAAATCAGACTCTTAAGCAGATTTCAAATTTCGATGAATTTGGAATCTTTTCAAGATGCTTTCTGTAATAACACTCGCAAAATCAGAAGAGTGACAAGCTCCTGGTTTGAAAAGCAATAGTCTGGTATACCGTTAATTAACATTTTATTGCACTTTGTGCCGTTTTTCTAAAAGCTTAATTTGCTTATTTTCAAGGTTATTTGTTATGATATGAAAATTATTTCGCATTGTGTTTAACACTATTAATTTAAATGTATATCATACTTCTTTATGTACCTCGGTCTGATACTGCTTATTCAGATATTGCAAAATAATGTATCAATGTTATTTTTCATGATTACTGGTTGTCTTGTTTTTATAATTAAAAAGGGTTCATTCTATAAAAAAATTGCTATTGAAGACTTTATTGCAACTTGTCTCGTTTTTTCATAATATTATTTAGTTTACTTTCAATGTTATTTTTTTCAATTGACACTAAAAATACACATCTAAGCGTAAAGTATTTCAAATCCAAATTGTAGATAGAATTTAGGCGAACAATTTTGGTAAATAAAATGTTCTTGTAGCTTATGTTGTTTTTGCAAAAATTTAATATTTTTATATTTAAAACATTTGTATAACAAAAATTTATAACAAACCAAAAGTCGAATTTTTTATATTATATTTTACAATTACAAGAGAATTATTAATTACACATTTATATATCCTTTTTGTGTGAACCTTTTTTGTGCTTTTTTCATATCTCGTGTCGTTTATTAAAAAATTTAATTTCTTCCTTGTCAATTTTGTTTTTTACGAATAAAACTTGTTTAAGTGCACAATTTTTTTCTTGTATTATTTGTATTGTAACTTAGATAGTTTAATCGCAAAATGGAATTTTTTTATTTTTCATTGTTTTTTGTGTTATTAAAATTATAATTTTCGATTTTTTCAAAAAATTCAAAATGTTTTCATGATAACGTAGTAGGTCTTTCAAAGAACAACGTTTTTGTTCTAATTTTCCTCTTATCATGCGTCGTTTGGCTTACAATGTTAATTTTCGTTCTTTTTTTTTTGTACTTTGTTGTTATTGTTATTTATTTGATTAAACAAAATTTCCAAAAAATGGATTTTAAAGTTGAATAACTGAAACAAGTGAGGTCCTAAAGCCACGAAAATAATGTGTATATGTATATTGGGGTAGCTTATCATAAATTTGAGGGCAAAAACATTCAAAATGGTGGCTGAACTTTTTTTTAACATTTCTTAAAAAAGAAGGAAAAATCAAATATTAATATTTATCACACATATTCTTTAAGTCATTAGTAGATAGATAAACGTTTATATTTCGGCCTCCTGGCCTTAAAATATTGACTTGCAACTACCTCTTAAAAACTAACATCCGTCCACGCCTTATCTCTAAGACACTCGCTTTTATAACCTAGCCTTCCTCGCCTCGCCTCGCACGCATGTCGCTACTTTCTCAGTTTGCCTCGCATTGCAAGCCTCTGCCTCCGCGAAAAATAACCAATACTTATCTACTATTCACCTTATTTATAATTTTCTTACACCTACTTCCTCTCTTATTTATAATATTTCCTTCTCTATTACTCTTCCTCCTTCCTTCTCTCACCCATGTTACAGCCTTTTTGTCCTTACTTTCATGCAACAATACCTCCATGCTTATGCCACTTCTTTTCAACTTTTTCAACACTCCTCCAACCATTGCACCACTTCTGCATCCCCCTTCCCGCACAATTGACACATCCTCTTCTCTCCAGAAAGCCAAAACCTATTATAATACTGTATGCTTCCGCAACTCATCCTTGCTATAAGTTGCTGATTTCCTTTCTCACACAAATATTGCGCGCTCTCTCTCTCTCTCTCTCTCTCTCTCTCTCTCTTGGCATAATTCACACATGGTTCCTGTTAAACCTTGACTCTCTCATTATCCCCTCCCCTGCTTCCTTCTATCTCTGCATGCCGTTTCTCTTAATTTCTCCTCATATTTACACGCTTGACTCCTTGTTATAATCAATAAACTCGTCCTTCCTGTCTCTCTCCTGACAATATAGTTCGGCGTATTCCTTGCCAACCCCAGTGTCCACCTCTCCTGTATCCTATTTATCTCCTCACTTACCTTCCACCTCCACACCTACCTCCATAAAATAAGACACTCATCCCCAGCGAATCGAGGAATTTTATTCTCCTCATAAAATAATCTGCAAAACTCTTCTGAGCCCCCACACCTGCCTCATCATCATATTTGCCCATCTCACTCTCTCTTTCATATGGCCATCCCCATTCTACTGAAACAGGAAGCCCAGGTACACCAAACTTTTTCACCTCCTGTACCGCTTTTCTCTTCGACTTCCACTCCCCTCCCGTACCTCTCCTATCTCCTTTCCTGAAAACCATAACGTTCAACTTGCCCGCATTTAGCTTTAACCTATTTTTTCCAAGTATCTTCTGAACCTTTTCATCGTCTCCTTTAGAGCCTCTTCGCTCTTTGCTAGCAGCACTATGACATCTGCACATGCGAGTGACCATATCCTGACTCCTATTCTAACTCCTCCTACCACTCCGGCCGCTAGCTTACTTTCCATATCCGCGATTAAAATTGCAAACAGAGTTGGGCTAAGCGGACACCCTTGCCTCAATCTCCTATCCATCTGAAAATCCTCCGATACTCCCTCCCCTCTTCTCACCCTATCTTTCTTCTTCTCATAATTATCCTCTCCCCTTATCCCCTTATTTTTTATTCCCCTTATTAATTATCCCCTTATCCTCTCGACCAGGCCTCTCGCGTCTTTTAGATCTACAAAAAACGCGTTCACTTCTGCAACCTTTTTAGATAATTCTCTATCCACCACGTGCTGAAGTCTTAAATATTGACGATAGCACTCCTTCCCTCCCTGAAGTCCACCTGTGTCTCCGGCAGTATTCCTTTCCCATCAACATCCTTCCACAGCCTATCGCCAATAAAATCGCGTATACTTTGTATGCCGTATTCATTAGCGTAATTCCTCTATAATTTTCCTGCCTTTCCCTATCGCCTTTTATATACAGTGGTACGATCAACCCCTTCCGCCACCCTCTCGGGAATCCCTCCCCCTCCATACTTTTTTCAATAGCCCATTTAGCCTCTCCCTTACATCTTGTGTGCCAAACAGCCGCGCTTCGTTCTCTATCCCATCAAACCCTGCTGCCTTAGAACTTTTCATCTTCCTTACATCTTTAAAAAATTCTCTCCATTCCTTACTTCCTATCTTCTCACTTACCCCCCCCCCTTTGTTTCCCAAACCTATTAATTATCTTCCACACGTCCCCTTCTGTCTTCACACTTCCCAACTCCTCTTTCAGATCTTTTTTTCTCTTCCTGCTTTGTCTTCTTGCACATCCTAAACTCCCTCATTTCTACGTACTCCTCTCTTTTCGCAGTTCCTTCCTTCCACTTCCTGTACCTTCTTTTCACCTTTCTCTTCATCATTTTACATTCCTTATCAAAACACGTCTTCACCATTCCTTTCTTCTTCTTTCTAAATACCCTCTTTTGCATATACCCTTTCACTTTCTCTTTTAGATCCTCCCATATCTCTTCCACCGACGCCCCTTTAAAGTTCACCTTTCCCAAATGCTCCTGATACTATTCTACGGCCTCCATCATCCATGACACCCTCTCCCCTAACGACCCTTCTTCCCTACCCTGCCTTCCGCCACCCTCCCCTTTTATACGCAAAAGTAATGGCTTATAATCTGATTCTACCCTGCCTTCCACTGCGATTTTCTGTCTATTTCCACCCTTACACGTTCATGATCACATAGTCTATCACCGATACCCCCATCTAACTCACATACGTCTAGTCTTGCTGTTCGTCCTCTGTTACCATACCATTCGCCACCGCCCAGCCTCTATCCTTCATCTAGTCTCTTAGAATCCCTCTTTATTTATTATCTTATCCTTCGATTTCCTTTCAAAGCTATCCCCTTCCCAGCACAGTCCCCTCCCCCTCTCCCAAATTCTCGCATTAAAGACGGGATTCCATCCCGTCCTTATTGTATACAGTCTAAAAATTATACGTTACAGCTCCTTTCTTTACTACCCTCATTTGCATGCTCTCCCCATCTCCATATCATGAACTTCTTCCTCTAATCTATCCCTAACCTCTGTTGTAATTCCTCCACTAGCCCTTCGTTTCCTCTTTACTGACATACCCTTTACCTACTCAAGCCTTTTTTCCGGCCATTCCTTCCACACCCTAATCTCTTTTTTCATCTACTTCATTTTATTTTCTTTTTCCTTCCTTACCCACACCACCTCCCTCTGCAATTCTTTTACTTTCTTCCTCAGCTCTTTTACCTCCTTTTCCCATTTCTCATCACTTACCCTCAGGTCCTCCCCCTTATTTTCCATCTGCTCCATAGCTCCCCTGAAGTCTTCCCTCAACCTTTTGGTCACGCTTATCAACACCCCGAGAGCTTCCTTCTCCTTTTGTCCATCAATTTTTAGGGGGAAGGGGTTGATCTACGAGTTTATTTTGGAACCGGTGAATCGGGGGAAAAAATGTTAATGGACAAGTAGTTCTTAAAATTTACCATAAAAATACCGGTATGAATTTTTGTTCTCTGTGGGTCATACTTTCTGAGCAATCAACCCTCAAAGTAGGGATTGAGTTTTAAATCGAGTGTGACACGCTCCTACTATAGCTCATATCTCGAAATAAGATATATAATAAGAATCATTTTGGGGCTGTTTTACACGATTTAAGGGTGGTTTCATCCTTCATTTCAGGTTTAACTTATTGCGTGTTACACAACAATGCCTTCAAGAATATGTATGATCAAAATTATTCATGGTTTTTAAAATAAACGTTTAAAAAAATGTTTGGCCGCTATTTCAAATTTGCTTATCCTTAAATTTATATCTAGCAATCCCAATATTCGTTTACACACTATTCTTCAAGTTAATCAACTTTAAAATCCCTTTCGGAATTCTTTGGTTAAACAAATAAATAAAAATTAGGGAAGAGATCTTTTTCTAACTTTTCATCACACATCTTTAACAACACAATGCAAAAGGTACACGGTTTCGTTGAAATGTTATCAAAAAGAATTTTTTTCTTCATTTTGTAACTGGGATGTCTTAAAACTATTTTTCAATTTTAAAACCCAATTCTTCGCCGGAGCCGGTTTTTAACATAATCCAGTTTTAAAAAAAATGAAGTACCTAGTATTCTCGAAAACGAAGCGATATAAAAAAAATACAAAGGTAAAATTGTTCCTTGCAAAAATTGCTACAAAAAAATCTTTGTAATTTTCATTATTCTTCGTTTTCTTCATAAACTTGATTTCTTTACTACATTATAAATTTCTTTTTTCTTTTTTTTTGTTCTCGATATAATTATTTTCAGTACAAAAGCTAGGAATATACACATCTCACCTGTTTTTTACATGAAGTGAAAATAAACATTATTAATGAAAAGTTTTTGTAACAATTTTTTGAAGGAACAATTTTGCTCTCAGAAAATTAGTCGAGACATCCCAGATACAAAATAAAGAGAAGAATTCATGGTTTTCGTACCTTTGAGTTGAATTCATCTGAATGGAACCATGTGGAAGTCTTTACACATGTTCTTTTCAACTAAAAATAAAATTGCTGCATTTTTCTTTCTATTATTATGAAATATAACATCTGAATTTTTCTACGTAATATTATGAACACAATATTATACTTCTCTTTTTAAAAAAATAAAGTGAAATGCTATCTGACTCCCGTAATACTCAGTGCACAGCCCCTCGACTTTATCATCCGAGGACGTTAAGGTGCACTTTTTTGTTCGCGGTAAATGCGCGCTCTCGTTACTTTGACCCACGCAAACTATAGAGTACTTCCATTAAGCCACTAAATTTAAAAATGACCGAATGACTTGAGGTCAAATATTGTATTTTGTACATTTTGTACATTCGTTACAAAAAGCTTATGACCCACTGTAGGCTTAAAGAATGTTGACCTCTCTACAAAAGTTTAAATAAGTCAGTTAAAAAAATCGTTTAGGAACGTAAAAAAAATCACTGGAATGATAATTCTATTGCGAACAAATTCTCTATTCATGGGACCATCATATATTAATTATAAATAAAGTTACAGTTGAGTGAAGGTACAAAAACAAGGTCATAAAAATGAGTAAAAAATTCAAATATAACAATGACATCCGAAATAAAGTTTCAAAATTATTAAATAATTGGCTATTAGCAATTATTTTTTCTATGCTTTTTTCTGTGTGCATAAAAGGAGTCATCAGTGTAAGTGTAAATCGAAGTTCAGTAATGGGCAATTTGCCCTAACTGCCAGGCTTCTGGAAGAGTTACTGAATTGGGACTGAATAGGAGAGACTGAATAGGAACCCTGGGGCGGACAGTTATGGTTGGGTATATTGCCTGGATCAGTTACACTCGTCGTGCCACCCCCAAGCAACATAAAAAACGCGTAAAAAAATAATTGGGATAATGTAATTGTATTATTTGAATACTTTCACTTATCTCAAGCTTTGGCTCAGCTTTCTACCGCAATTTGGAGCTGAGATATGGTTCTCCTCTATAATTAATTCTATAAGCTACAATTATTTAACTTTTTTATTTTTTTGACTCAACAAAATATAACAAGTCAATTTAGATTATAACAGGCTATTTATATCCCTACGCTCTGAAAAATGAAGAATTTGCCACAAGAATTAGTGATGTACCGGTAGTGAGTAAAAGCGATCTCATATCAAATTTTTGCGGCAACTCAGTTACTAAACGTGTTAACAAATGAAAGCTTAGTCTTTAAGTTTTACGAGGCTGAATTCGTTGAAAATATAGAATACAACAGTGCATACAACAACTTTTTAGTGCATGGTGAGGTAAGTATTGGCACGTTAATTTTTTATTGACTGCAAGGGTTCTTATATCAAAACATTTATATCAAAGTACATTTAGTTTAGTAATGTGCCAATTAATTTTATATTTATTTAATAATAATACTTGCGTAAGAGGTAGCAGCCACCTGGCTATTTACACAGAATACACAAAATAAAAGCGTCCTGAGATTTGACTGGGGCCGAAATGTAGCGCTGATTGTTTACGAGGTAAGCATTTAAAAAACGGCTTCAAGAAAGGCCTCAAGAAAGAAAAAAAACTTTATCTAAATTTTTGAACCTTTAAGCCAAAAGACGAATTTTCTCTAAAAAAAATGGAATTTTCAAACCAAAATTATGACTTGTCAGCGAAAAATTAAAGTTCAACGATTTTGCGCATAAAAAAGCAATTTCAAAGGAAGAAATTTTTTATCCAAAATGGAGAATTTGCAACTAAAAAAGATAAATCTAACAAAAATGGAAAAGCTAAATTTTCAGTTAAAAAATTAATTTTTAGCTGAAAATAGGCTTTTCCACTAAAAATTAAATTCTCAATCAAAGACATAAGCCTTCAAACAAACAAACATTTAAAAATGTAGTTTAACATTTACCCAAGTAGTGGAATTTTTCATAAAAAAATGTTATTTTTCAACAAAATAGTTACGTTTTCAACCAGACATGAATTTTCAATTAAAAATATAAATTTCCACACAAAAATTATTTCTTAACAAAGTGATTCAACCAAATCTTTCAAACAAAACAGTCGAATACTCAAGCAAAGAAAAAGAATGATCAAATAAAAAGTTGCAGTTACATTTTGAAAAAATGAAATTTCTACTACACCAGATGAATTTTTAAATAAAAAATATAAATAAAAAAAAAAAGATAGTTGAATTTTCTGTTTAAAAAAATTATTAGTTGAACTTTCACTATCAATGTATGATTTTTTAAAGAAGAAATAAATTCCTACGAAAAAAATGGAACTTCTAATTCAAAAAGACGAATTTTTTCAACCAAAAAGGATGAATTAAAAAAATAGTGGAATGCTCTGCCAAAAAGTTTCATTTTTATCCGAGAAATATGAAATTTCTTTTGAAACAGACGAATTAAATTTTTTTTAAATAGTTGAATTTTTATCCAGAAGAGATTTCAGTTCTCTTTTCAACACCAAAATATTAAATTAAAACAAAGAGTACATTTTTTAAGAAATAGTTTCAATTTCAAGAAAACAGCAGATTTTTCAAACAAAAGTATGAGTTTTTAAAAAAAATGTTGAATTTTCAACTAAACCGGTGCATTTTTATACAAGAAAGATATCATTTCTGCTAAAACAGGTATATTTTAAAATCAAACAGACAAATATCGAGCGTGTAAATGTGAGAAATTTTTGGAAGAGGGGGGAAGTAAGCTAGTTAGGGAATGTTGGTGGGGGGAGGAGAACAGACGTAGGTGTGGGAGGATGGAGGTGGAAAGGGAAAGGTAGTTTAGAACGAATGGATTGCAGATGGATCAAGTGAGAAGGATGCATGAAGAAGGAATTTAAAAGAAATAGTATGGAGAGAAGGAAGCAGGGGAGGAGTGAATAAGAAAAACTCGTGCTGTTGACGTAAAATTGTTTTTTTCACTTTTAAGCCGCCATATTGGAACCACCATATTAGAATTTCGAAAAACTAATAGTAGATTCGTAATCAGCGACCTCAAATACATAAATAAAGTGGATTTTAAGATTCAATCTTATGTTTTTACAAGAATCAGAATACAAATAAAAGATTATGTTTAGTAGTTTCGTTCATTGTGGCCGCCATGACAGGTCCGCCAGTTTTAAAAATCGCAAAAGGCCATACGGCATGAAAAAGTAGAAGCATCAACGAAAATATTAAGCCTAATAACGTTAATTTATCTTGCAAATTGAAGTGTGAGGGGGGGTGGCTGATTTGACAGAGAATGTGTGTGTGTGTGTTTTTAAAAAGGGTTAAATAACCACCGCATGGTCCTATTGGGAGCAACTGTTATCTAAAAATGACACACAATATCAACAAAAAAAATCACACAATATCTACTTATTAATAATTTAAACAATAATTACCTATTACTAAATTTAATAAGTGACACATTATTTTTGAATGTACACTCAACTTCCAGTTAAGCCAAAACATTTGAAAGGCAAACAGTTCGGTTACGTCAAATTCTCCTTAACCCCACCAATGTCTATTGGGGCGGAGAAGATGAACGAGTGCGCTTTATACGTGTGCCGTGTGTATCTGTGTTGTTACTATGTTGCTAAGTGGAGGGTATGTAAAATATGAAATAACTGGGCGGTGCGTTTTGAAATATCTGATCGTTGTCGTAACTGAGCTTTGATTTAACTGTAAGTTGAGTGTAATAATTGATTTCCATTGGTTTTTTCGCAGATCGATCGTAGATGAGATATTCATGAGGAAATGCAGATCCAAATTGCTTAAAAATCATTCTCCCTGGACGTTATCCTAAGATTGGATCTCTGGATCTAATTACCAAATTAGAATTTGATCAGCCCCTAAATTTAATTTTCAGTCCTTTTGGTGGTATAGGTGTATCAAGAAGATATCTCGAAGCAGTTTATTTTGCCCCAATTTTAATCAACAAAGTTTTAAGGGAAAACAAAAACTTTACAAAAACCTCTAACAAAAAATGGCTTATCAACCTAACTGATAAGCAAATTCCAGATGATATCGG
>JAAAKG020145399.1:0-10898 GCA_010014905.2 Druon quercuslanigerum | reverse complement strand
CGCGCTGTGTGAAGTGTGGTGGCGCGCATCAGAGTTACACATGCAAAAAGGATCCTGAATCACCGGCCACTTGCGCTTACTGTACTTGAGACCATCTCGCAAATTATAGAGGTTGTTGTGCTTTTAAAAAGGCTTCAAGGAAACCCCTAATCAACAAATCAAAACCTAATAACTCGCCTAAAGAAACGGTGCCTAATAAACCATGGTTTACAGACCACTCATAACGAAAATCATATACATGAATATACCCCAACAGTTAATGCCCAGCCACAGTCCATAAGGAACTAATAAAACAAATCAAAGCTACTAAAAATAACAAAGCATCCGGTCCTGATTCAATTTCAAACTTTGTGCTCAAAAAACTTTCGATCTCGTGCCTCACTCTCCTTGCCACCATCTTGAATGCTAGTATTCAACTTAGCTACTTTCTTAATTCATGGAAAATAGCTCAAATTCTAGTTTTTCAAAAAAGGCAAGGATCCATACTAACCAACCAGCTACAGGCCCATTAGTCTTCTTAATACAATGACCATAATTTTTGAAATAAATAATACTCACTCGCGTAAATTATCACCTCAAGGAAAACAGCATCCTTAAAACACAGCAATACGGTTTTAGAAAATGTCACTCTACGCAGCACATGATGCTTAGGCTTACCGAAGCCATTAGCTTAAATTTCAATCGAAGGAAACATATTGGAGCTGTTTTCCTCGATGTACAAAAAGCCTTTGATAGTGTCTGGCATGTAGGACTGTTCAGAAAACTAATAAATTACAATTTCCCAAGAGGGCTTATCTTCTTTATAAACTCTTATCTTTATGATAGAAAATTCTCAGTCAAAATAGGCCAGGCATTCTCAAAAGAGAAACCAATCGGAGCGGATGTGCTCCAAGGCAGCATACTAGGACCGGTATTCATTATTATTTACGTAAACGACATTTCTGAGGTCCCCGAAGTTTCAATTGGATTATATGCAGATGACACCAAGTTATTTACCTCCTCCTGGTCCGTTCAAAAAATTTCAAAACTACTTAACAAAGCTCTAGAAGTCATCGAGGCTTGGGCTTAACTCTGGAGAATAAAAATAAACGTAGCAGTCAGAATCAATTCTTTTGTCAGTCAGAAGACCAGCTAAAATTGATCCACCTAAAATGTTTAACTAACCAATAGAATGGAAAAATACGGTAAAATACCTAGGGGGTAAACTTCATAAACGTCTTAATTGGAAGCAGCATATTCATGAAACTAAAGATAAAGCTCCCGGGGTCCTCTCGCGCTTAAATCCTATTATTAATAGACACTCAAGTCTAAAATTCCGAGTATGGACTACTGATCTACAAAATGTTTATCCGACCAATCATAACTTATGCATGTACAATACGGGGAGGCGCGTAAAAAAGTAATATCAACCACATGAAAATCATACAAAATAAATTTCTTAGACGTATCAGAAAAACCCTTAGATATACAAGACAAGATCCATTTCGCAAACACGCAAGGCCAAAAGACTTTTTCATGAAATAAGTCACCCAGGTTCTACCCAGAACTTTGTGGTTTTTTCTGCCTGCGGGCTTTTTCCCATACACTATTAACGTCAATTTAAATCCAAGCCATGTCAAATCTCTGTCAGATTGTGTAATAATGCCCAAACGGGTAACGCACAACAACTTCTTCCAGTCCGATCATTCTTCGGGGAGATCATTAATCGTGACTGCGCGACTGGCGCGGCTTCGCTGCACCAGCCGCCCACTCCCGTGCATTGGATCTCACAAGAGAGGGCGATTGTTGGGGCTCAATCACCCACACCCCCTTTTTCTTTTCTTCTTATTTTATTCATTCCAACATCTCCGAGGTTGACTGTAGCATCAACTAGAACATAACCTCTGACGCTTCATCAGGAGTATGGATCTCGAGAAGATCAACAACACCGTTGGCCGCAGGGAGGGTTTTCTGTCGCCGAAGCCGCTGTCCAAGTTACTCCTAGACATAAATATCCTGTGACGAAGATCCTGCAGGTTCAAACTAACTATAGCGCTAGAATCACTGCTAAGCTGGATGATACATTCAGCACTTTTTTACCTCCAAGACGGCACACAGTGTAGCCAAAAGCACTTTTTGTGGACAAAAGTCTGTCCACAACTCAATTCTCAATGGATTTGGACTTTTTTACTAAATGACCGTAACGCTTTCGGGTATATCGAATCGGTGCAAGATTTTCGATTAGGCTAAACCAAAATTTTTCATTTAACAACAAAATAAACAATTTTTTTACCACAACTTTTCAGACGTACCTTTTTTTTAAGATCTGCGAATTGACTAAAGAAGAGCCTTAGTCAGTGTAATTACTATCTAGCAATAGTTTTTAGTAGGTTAGAGTGAAAAAATTGTTTATAGTGTTTAACGAATTAATGAACAAAAGCCATTTTTTGCGATTCGAAATTATTAGTTGCTAGATATTCACAGTTTTTATATAGAATATGAGAGAAATATATGCCTAATTATGATCATAAAAAAATATCTGCTACTTAATAGCAATATTTAAACAATTTTTATAAACAAATACACAGTTTTCGTATGTCACAATAAATAGGCTCCATTTTTCGCAGAATCGACCAAGAATGTCGCACCAATGAATCCTTGTTCTCATTTTTTTCAAATTAACAACAACTGGTAATTATTTAAATAATATTTATAAAAAAAAAAACTTTTTTAACATGATTTCACGAATAGGGCCATTTTTTTTTGCGAAACCCACTAAAGATGTATTGTTAGTTACTCCTAGCTGTAATTTTGTTAAAATTAATAAAAATCATTAATTTTTTAAAGATTTTTTAATAATATAATGCACTTTTTGACTATTTTTCCAAGAATAAGCTCCACTTTCCTTTTGAAATAAGCTAAAAATTTATTTCCAATGACTCTTTGCTATGATACTTTGCCAACGGATAAGAAAAGTTCATTATTTAAACAATTTTCATAAACAAATGTACATTTTCGTCACTTTTGCAGGAATATGCTTATTTTTTCCTGGGTTAAGCTAGAAACATCTTACCAATGACTCGTTGTTGCCTTGTTTGTCTAATTAACAGTACAAGTTTTGGAAAAAAGGGGATAGGAATTAGGAAAACATGTTTTATATTCGATAAGAAGAAATGATCAGTCGACGTTTGGAGTACGAAACGTGGTGGCGCGCCATCTGCACTCAATTATTTTGCCATGGCGTTTCGTACTTCAAATGTTGACTGATTATTTCTTCCGGATTCCATCTAGGTCGGACTTCGTGTACAAAAATTCCATCTATTGTTGTTGTCGGATAACTGTAAAAGCAATTGATAGTAGGTGACTCGCCAACTGCACTCAATTGTTTTACCATCACGTTTCGTACTTCAAATGTCGAATGATCATTTCTTCTAACCGAGTATACAACATATTTTCCGGATTCCTTTTTCCTTTGCTAAAACTTGTGGATGCAAAAATGAATTACAGAAGTAGCATTTACACTTTATGTAAAATCATTTGGAATAGTGACTTGAACCAAAGTAGTAATTAGATCGATGCGATAATGGATGACATAAAAAGTGCAAATGAATTCTCTGAAAAACTGTTAATGCAAATAAAAATGAAGCTGCGTGATACATTCTATCCACAATATTGTCGACAGTGGCGAAGTGTGACACGGAATAAAAGACAATTCATCAGTAAGTACGCAATGTTTTTGGAAAGTGATTTCACGGTGAAGTTTAGTGATAATCTTGAGATTGATGCACAAAATAATGGTGTGCCTTAAGTAAGAAATCTTCTCGATGATAGAAAAATGGATCATTCACGTTTATCTTATGAAGAGGGGTCAGAGAAGACAAAGAAGAAACGTATCAATGAACTTGCCTTCAATCATTCAAAACAGGAGTTGGAAAGAGCATTGCGAATGAAAGGCAATCTGTCCAAAAATGCTACAGAATCTGAGGTAACGGATTCAAATGAGGACATTGATGACCGTAACATTTTTGCAATGTACGTGGACTTAGATTTGACAGCAAGAAAATATTATAAATTAAAAATGCATGCTGAAATGTTTGGTGGTCAGAAATCGTTTCCTTCCTATAAAAGGATTGTAGAGGCTACAAATGCTTGCTATCCAGAATCTGACTAAATTAATGTATCCAAATTAGGAGCAGAGATACACTTTATATTATTATTGGGACACACAGTAAAGAAAATCCTTTCAAAATTCAATAAAGATGAGCTGGAAGAACTTTCTGAAAAAACTATAGTTCTCGTAGGTAACTGGAGAATGGATGGCGCTAGCAGAAAACAACTTACACGCCAAATGGCTTTTGTTCATTAATTCGTTTAAAACACTATAAACAATTTTTTTTAATTTAACCATCTGAAAACTATTCCTAGATAGTAATTGCACTGGCTATGGCTCTTCTTTAGTCAATTCGCAGATCTTACAAAAAGGTACATCAGAAAATTTGGGCTTACAATATTGTTTATTTTGTTATTAAATAAAAATTTCTGGTTTAGTCCAATCGAAGTTCTCGCACCGACTCGATATAGTCCAAAGCCTTACGGTCATTTGAAAAAAACAAAAGTCCAAATCCTTAAAAAATTGAGTTGCAGACACTCTTTGGTCCCTAAAAAGTGCATTTGGCTACACTGTGCGACATATTGGTGGCGGTGTGGAAGGTGTGAGTAGAGTATAAGGGTTATAGAGTTAATACAGATAGAGGCAACAAGCCATAGGCCGCTCTGTAAGCGGTACCGTTCGTCTCAACTTCGCTGAGAGGTTCTTCTTCGGGTTCTCTTTTCTTTCTTTGTCGCACATCGACGTTTGAGCTTGGAGAGTAGGGAGTGGCATAAGAGTGGGGTGACTGGTCGGGTCTTTTTGAATCTCTTTCTCTCTCTACGCGAGGACGGTTCCCAAGCTGGCTTGTCGCCTCTATCTGTATTAACTCTGTGATAAGGGTAGAAGCCTAAAGGGCATTTAGAGTTGTAAGGGGTGTTATAGGTACTGTATTAGAACGTAGCAGGGGTAAAAAAGAAAGATGATGATTTCTGGAGGTATATCCAGGAACTTGCAGTGGTGGAATTTATAGAAACGTCGGTAGAGAGAAAGGAATGGACTAATGTAGAGCCAAAGTTGCCAAGAGGCTACAAAAGGTGGTTAGCATGAAGAGGAAATGAAGGGCGAGTGGGGGAATTATAACAGGGGTTAGGGGTGGATTTAAGGAAGAAGTCCATGGAGCGCGAGAGGGGCAGGGCGTGCAAATGAGGACAGTAAAGATAGGAGGGGTAACATACAAGTTTGTGACTGTGTACAATAAGGATGGGATGGAAAGAGTTAAAGAAAGGGTTGAAGGCGTACTAGAAGTAAGAGATGAGGATATGGTGGTACTGAAGTGTGGCTTTAATACAACCATTGGGGGCCTGTATCGGGAAGTGTCAGAGCTTCAAAAGGAAATCGAAGGACAAGTTAATAAAGTCTTTTATCTCACTCCAGTCTAAGAGAATGAAGTGGAGGAATTACGAAAAGGGAGGGGTACGTAGAAATGAGGAAGGAGTTTAGGATAATCTGTGAGAAGAAAGAGCAGGAAAAGGAGAAAGATCTGGAAGAGGAGTTGAGAAATGTTAGGATAGAAGGGGACGTGTGGAAGATAATTAGTAGATTTAGAAAACCTAGGGTGGGGATAAGTGAGATGATAGGGAATAACGAATGGAGGGAATTTTTTAAAGATCCATTGCAGAGGTCAGACACAAGAAGAAAGATGAGGGGATTAGAAGAAAAAGGTTTGGTACACAAGAGGTAAGGCAGTGGCTGAAGGGGGTAGTGAGAAGAGTATGGCGGGGGGACGGATTCCAAAAAGGATGGAGGGAGAGGGTGATCTTACTACTGTATGAAAAAGGGAATAGCGAGAGGCAGGAAAATGATACAGGAATTACGCTAATGAATACGGCGTACAAAATATACGCGATGATGCCTGAAGATAGTTTAGGGAAGGATGTTGAGGGGAAAGGCATGCTGCCGGAGACGCAGGCGGGCTTTATAGAGGAAAGGAGTACCATTGAGAATATTTAAGTTTTTCTGCACGTGGTGGATGGGAAACTAGTCAGAAAGGGAGCGAGATTGTACGCGTTTTTTGTAGATCTACAATGCCCGTTCCCTTCGATGGATAGGGGGAGGTTGTGAGAGGCAATGGCAGAGAGGGGAGTGGAGAGATACCTGATCGAGAGGATAAGGGAGGTATATGAGGAGACGAAAGATAGGGTGAGGCAGGGGTGCTCGCTTAGCCCAACGCTGTTTGCAATTTTAATCGCAGATATGGAAAGTAAGCTAGCGGCCTGAGTGGTTGGAGGAATTAGGGTAGGAGAGGTAAGAATATGGTCACTTGCATATGCAAATGACATAGTGCTGCTAGCAAAGAGCGAAGATGTTTTAAAGGAGTAAGTGAAAGGGAGGAATGCGGAAGTAGATGGTCATATAAAAGAGAGAGAGAGAGAGAGAGAACGGCAAATAGGGCGATCAAGCAAGTGTGGGGGCTGGGAAAGAGGTGGTTTTCAGATGACTTTGTAAGGAGGATAAAATTGTTTGATTCGCTAGTGATCAGTGTCTTATTTTACGGAGTAAAGGTTTGAGGTGGAAGGTAAGTGAGGAGGTAAATAGGATACAGGATAGGTATGTAAAGTGGAGGCTGCGATTAGAAAGGAGAGTAAGGAGAGTAAGGAAGTCAGGAACTTATAGCGAGAATGAGATGCGGATGCATGGAGAGTTATGATAGGTTCTGGCTTTCTAGAGGGAAGGAAATGTGTAAATTGTGCGGAAAGAGGGATGCAAAAGTGGAACACTGGTTAGAGGAATCTGAAGAGGTGGAAAGGAGTGGGATAAGTATGAGGGCATTCTTACATTAAAGGGGGACAAAGAGCAGCGTCATGGGTGAAGGGGGTCTTGGGTAAGATGGAGAAGAAGAGAAGGAAGAAGGAAGAGGAATGGAGAAGGAAAAATAAGAGCAGAGGGGGTTATTTTACTACTTTTGGTACAAAAATATAAGAAAAAAATATGGTGGGAATCATCAAAAAATATTCATTAAAATTTTCAAAACATATCTAAAGTACCGGGGTTTTATGAGTCTTTAACATTTGATAAAGTCAAGAGAATCCCAAGGTTGGGGTTTAAAGTCGTTAAGGTAGAACCCTTATGTATCGACCTAGGCCCAGTTTGACAGAAATCTGCACTATTAACTGGTGGTAATATCGAATGTCCGAAATCTGCATTATCTGCTTAGGGTTGAACCAACTGTCGGTAACTTTAATCATCTAATGAAGGCAATACCAACTGTCGGTAGCTTGCATCAGTGAAGCATTAGACATCCAAATTACCGAACGACCTCTAACGGTCGCGCCATCTGTTGGTACAATTGATCTTTGGAATATGCATTACACCCTGCCGGTAACTTAAGACTTTGGCGCCATATGTTGGTACAATCCGCCTTAGAAATATACATTACCGACCAAGGGTATCATCGATTGTCGTTAACTTAGCATGGAACAGAGCCCCGGTAACTTAGCCTGGAACAGATACTGCTTACTCGGTAAGTGTTCCAGAACATGCATAACTCTACTACTGATAGATAGATATAAAATTGTGTATTTAAAAATATCTAGCAATTTATTATCAATCACTTTTTGATAGGATTTGTCGTTTTAGTAACGTCAACATTCTCATCACAAATTTTTTCTTTTAATGCATTTTTCGTCTTGCGTGTGTGGAAAGCCGCAAGCGGAAACCCAAACTGTGCGTATGTCAAAACTGGCCGTTGAAAAAAGGTATTGCCAAATTCTCATAAACATTTTGGGCTTCCGAATTATCTTGGTAGAATAAGATCCAGGCGACCGATATTCTTACCGTTCTTATATTGCTCTACACGTTTGATGCAGTAAAATTATCTGCAAAACCGAATTGAGTTAAAAGTCACCGTTTCTCTTCACAATTAGCCATATGATACCAAAAAATATTGTTGCTTGAACAAGACCCCCCCCCCCCCCTCGAAGTCTATCTTTCAGTATTTTTTTTACTTAATACATCAGATACAACTGTATGCTGATAATAAGATTTATAATAAAGTCTAGTTGCCAATTAGAGTGAGGTGAGAATTACCCATACAAAATTTTTGTATTCATCTGAAAAAATACCAACAGATCCTTAAGAAATCCTTTGATAAAAAGTCGATCACTGTGAAAGATTTAGAATGAATGCCAGGTAGCCTCGTAATATTGAATCGACTATCTTGATATGAGGAAAGTATAATATGAAAACTCTAGTTAGAATTTACGTACATAAAATAAAGTATACAGAATGATAAAAAATAAATTGAGCAGTATTGAAATTAAATGCCAGGAAACTGTAAATCAAACATTGGAAAAATGATACAGTGATAACATGAACATCTACTTTCTGGAACTCCTAAATTGAAAAATTTAGGGATATAGAAAATTAAAAAATACAAAAATTAATATAGTATACATAAATCGAGGAGATTATATTGTTTTCTAGCTAACAAATTGAATTCAGAGATCATAGAACCCAGACCACAGAAACCAACCTTACCGATATTCTACAACTGTAGTAGTTCGTGCTATGTCTCCAAAATATTCTTAATGGCGTCATTAAATTTCTACAGCGACAGCAGGGTGCACGGGAATGCACCAGCACCCCCTGCTATGAAAGAAAATACATTGACAAAATTACATTTTTTTAATTTTATCGATTTTTTAGTGAAATATATTCTATCAAATGCCCACGCAATTTCAATTTGACATTAAACTTATCTGCATAATAAAAGTACTTGTATAATTCCACATTCTATATTAGATAATAATGGTGTGTAGATGCAGATGTACCTCCCTAAAAGTAATCGTGGCGGCGCCCATGCATCAAAAATATAATAAGTCGAAAGTTTGCAATTTTCTTCTATAAAATTATTTTATTGGATGCATCCAAATTTCTTAGAAAGTTTTATCCCCTTTGCGAATGTGAAACACACCCCTATTCATCCCTCACAAATTAAAAAACTTACCAAAAATAGAAAGAGACGAAAGTTTGCAATTTTATTTCAAAAAATTATTTTATTCGATGCATGAAAATTGTTTAGAAAGTTCTATCTTCCTAGATATTTTTCAACACACACCAATTCATCCCATAATACTTTAAAAATTTACCAAAAATACAATAATACGGAAATCTGCAATTTTCTTCCACGAAATTATTTAATTATGCAAACAAAGAATAACCAAAAATTCTTATATCCCTAGGCAATCGGGAACACGCCCCAATTCTTCGCCATAAAACTAAAAAAATCATTCAAAAGTCAATAAGTCGAAAGTTTGCAATTTTATTTTACAAAATTATTTTATTCGCTGCACAAAAATGGTTTAGAATGTTTCAACCTCTTTGCTAATATTTAACGCACCACAAATTATCCTCTAAAAACTCTAGAAATCACCGAAATACAATAAGACAAAACTTTGGAATTTTTTTTCACAAAATTATGTTATTCGATTCATAAAAATGACTCAGAAAGTTCCACCTCCCTAGCTCATGCGGAACCCAGCCCAATTCATCCCCAAAAAACTCAAGAAACCAGTTAAAATACAATAAGTGGAAAGTTTGCAATTTTCTTTTACAAAATTATTTCATTCGATGCACAAAAATTGTTCAGATAGTTTAATATCCTTTACAAAATTACTTAATTCGATGCATAAGAATTGCTCAGTAAGTTTCATCCCCCTAGATTATGTGGAACACACTCAAATTCAATCCCTATCACCTAAACCGTTCAAAAAATTTTAAACGACTCGGAAATCTGCAATTTTCATTTATAAAATTATTTCCTTTCATGTACAGGAATGGACCAAAAAAAGAAAATTTCAGATTTTCGAATTATGCATTGTATTTTTGGCTTCCCCGTAGCGTGTCATCGTTACATGCCTCAAAGCGAGCGTCGTGGTGGGGATGGTCTATCTTAAACATTTCATAACTCACAAACTAAAACTTGAACTGATTTTGGAAAAAGGACACTTGACACTTGAGTCTGGGACACCTTTATAACAGTAGATTTTAATATACGAAGTCAATACTTTACTCTGTCGTTTTCAATCTTTGATCTCAGTGTACTTACATTAAATTTTAATATTTCGAGTAAGTAAATTGAATCTTTTCAGCCGATCACTCTATTATGTAAAAGATGATTTCAACGTTTCTTACAGTCAGCTCTAATAATTATGTAGTTGATTTTTTTATAAACGCTAGCAGCAACTTTCAAATTATATGTTCTTCATCTCAAGTAGTTGATTTCAGGCGCGGATCCAGAGGGAGGGGGGCAACGGCTTGCCCCCCCCCCGCCCACCCGAAAGCCCAGACTCAAGTTTTTCATATAAGACAAAGTTTATTATATATAATGCTAAAAAGCAAATTTCCTACTTGAATAGGGTTATAGAGGAGGCATCCATTCTCAGGGTCACCTTGTCAAATCTGGTGCTCATTTTATGTCATGTAGTTACGTACAGATGCTCTGGTAACGTTTATCAATGTTACAATGTATTCCCAGCACTGGCGCTGTCACCCTTGCGTCGTATCCACATGCGACAAGAGAACTAGACTGACAATGCAGATTCCCAACCATGTAATTCTGGCAGCCAATCAGGGTCACAAATTCTCTCATGGATGTATGAGACATCATTTTATTGTGAATAACCATTGTAAGAAGACGCTCCCTCCCTTCGCGTAGGGGGGTTGCTCCCGGCGGGTCGTCTGTGATCATTAAGCGTTCGCTCCGGGCTCTGGCCGGAGGATGCGTCTTGAGGATCACCCGTTGACCTCCTTCTCATGGGAGTGCGGTACT
>JAAAKG020145398.1:0-10899 GCA_010014905.2 Druon quercuslanigerum | reverse complement strand
TTAATAGTTGAATTTTCATCCAAAAAAGATTCCAGTTGACTTTTCAAGATCAAAATATGAATTAAAAAGAAAGTTTTTACGAAAAAAATTCAATTCTTAATACAAAAAGGTGATTTTTGTTTTCACCAAGATGGATAAATTAAAAAAAAAGAATTAAATTTTTATCTCAAAAATATGACTTGCACTTTTAACAAAGGAAAAAGATATTTGTCTTAGAACAGATGAATTTTTAATAAAAAACAAAACATTAAAAAAAAATTGTAACTTTCATCAAGAAAAGATTTCAATTCATTTTTTAACACCAAAATATAAATTTTAAACAAAAAGTAAATTTTCTACGAAATAATTAAACTTTCTAGAAAAACAGAATTTTTAAACAAAATGTATGACTTTTTAATAAAATAATTTAATTTTCAATCAAACAGTTTCATTTTTATTCAAAAAAGATCAATTTTTTCTTAAAATTTTTCTTTAAAGATTATCTTAACAAAATTGCCAGGAAAAAATAATTATTCATAATGTAAATAAAAAAACTGTTAAATAAAAAAATTGATTATTGTTTTAAAAAATAGATTATAAATTCTGAGATAAAAAAATTCTGAATTAACTTTCCAAGATTTTTAGGGCAAAAAATTGTTTAAACAAAAAAGAATTGTTTCAGTAACTGAATGACTTATCCCAAAAAATAATAACTAATTTATTATAATTTTCATTAAAAAAAATTAATTTTCAACCAAGGCGCCTAATTTTTAACCAAAGAGATGAATTTTTAATTCAAATAATAAGTCAACAAAACAAAAAAATAAATTATCAACCAAAAAATTTTACTTTCTTGAACTTTCAACCAAAAAGATTAATTTTGTACGAAAAAAGATTAATTTTCAACTAAAATGATAAATTTTAAACCAAAAATTAAAAAGCTAAATTTTTATTGAAGTAAATTTATTTCCGACTAAAGAGTTCAATTTTTAATTTAAAAAATGCTAAAAATAATTGTTTACCAAAGAGTTTAATTTTCAAACCAAAACTGAATATTTATAACTTTTCATTTAAAAAATTAATTTTCAACCAACGATATATGAACTGTAAACTAAATTGGTGCAAAATTCAAGGGAATAATTTTTTTTAGTTAAAAAATTAATTTTAATATTAATATTAAAATTTTCAGAAAAAGAGACGAATTTTCAATAAAAAAAATGAATCTTCAAATACAAAATTTCAAAATTCTTAAGATATATGTATACAAATTTTTTCTGAAATTTTCTAATCATGCAATACTGGAAAATTTTGCTTGAAAATCTTTTACATTCTTGTCGGGAATTATAGAAAATTATACAAAATTTTCTAAAATATTTCTAAATGTTATCCCTAAATTTAATTTTCAAAATAAAAAAAAAATATAATTTTTCTAGAGTCTTAAAAAAAAGGGAAAAATATTTTAAGATAATTTTTTAAGAATGTTTAAATGCTGCAAAAAAAATTTTCTTCAAATTTTCCAGATTCTTTTTCGACACATTCTGAAATGTTTAAAGCTAAAAATTTATGTTTAAAATAAAACTTTGAAAATTAATCTTTTCTTAATAGAAAATTATACTTCTTGTTTGAAAGTTCATCTATTTTAGCTAAAAATTAATGTAATTATAAAATAATAAAATGATAAATAAAATTAAAATAAATATAATAAATAAATAAAATAATTTATGATAAAACTTTCATTTAAAAAATAATTTTTTTTCAGCTGAAAACCAACCAATTTTGTTAAAAAATTAAACTTTTTGGATAAAAATTTGCCTTTTTAGTTAACAAATCATTTCTTTCGCTGAAAATTAAAATTTTTTTCTTTTGTTTGCAAAATTATCTTTTTCTGTTGAAAATTTAACTATGTGGTTGGAAATTTATCTATTTTTTAAAGAAAACGATTTTTCTTGTTCGAAAATATATATATATATATATATTGGTTAAAAATCAATTTTTTTTATTAAAAAACTAACTACTTCGATGAAAAATGTTGGTTGTTCATTAAATATTAATGTTTTAAACTGAAAACCTAAGTATATAATACAATTTTCAGTTAAAAAATATTTGTTTTTCGTTGATTGTTTATTTTCTGGTAGAAAACTTTTTCTTGTTTGAAAATCCATCTTTTTTGTTGATAATTAATTTTGGTTTGGTTAAAATTCAATAATTTTGTAAAAACTCCTTTTTCACATCATATTTTTTTTGTACTGAAAACAATTACATTTTTAGTTTAAAATAATTTTTTTAGTTCGAAAATGAGTTCTTTCGTTTAAAATTGAATTAATTTGTTGAAAATTCAATTCTATTTTCATATATCTTTTTTTTAGGGAAAAATTAATTTATTTCTTTAAAAAATGAACTCTTTTTTTAATTGAATTTTTCATTTAAAAAATTAACTTTTCCATTTTTGGTTAAACATTTTTATTCCTTAAAATTCATTTTCATACTTAAAACTTTACTAATTGTTAAAAATTCGTTTTTTGTTGCTTGAAATTTTATATTTTTTAGTTTAAATTTCAACTTTGTAGTTGACAATAATTTGTTGCGAATTCTATTTTTAGGCTGAAAATTAATTTTCTAAATTAAAAATTGAAGGGTTTAATTTTTAATGAAATAAATATTTTTTTTATTTTACAATTATTATTCGTTTTTTTTTTACTTGAAAATTAATCTATTAATTTTTTGGTTAAAAAGATTTTTTTTGTTACAAAATTTAGTTCTTTCGTTAAAAAATCATATTTTTTTGTTTAAAATTTAACTATTTTTTTGAAAATTCCATTTTTCATCTAAAAATTCAACTATTCCATTTTTGTTTACAAAGATATTTTTAATTGAAAAATGAATTTATATACTTGGAACATTAAAAGTTGTAAAAAATGTTAGTTTTTTTTGTTTGAAGTTTTACATTGCTTAGACAAAATATCAACCATGTTGTTGAAAATTTTTATTTTTTCGTCGAAAATTATTCTTTCTGTTTGTAAATTTTTTTTTTTTCTTGAAAATTAAACTATTTCGTTCAAAATTCGATTTTTCGGCTGAAAATTAATTTTTCTAACCAAAAATTATATGGTTTCTTTTTTATTTAAAACTGTATATTTTTTAGTTGATAATTCATTTATTTCGTTAAAAATGAACTATTTTGTTGTAAATTTAATTTATTACTTAAATAATTGTTTTAAACTATTTTTTAAAAGTTTTAAATAATTAAACTAATAAATATTTTGTTAAAAAGTCATTTTTCAATTTAAAAACTCATTTTTTTTGTTAAAAATTGAAATTTTGTTTTAAAATTCAATTTTTTGTCTAAAAATTCCTAAAAAAATAAAACTAATTTTTTTGGTTGAAAATTCAGTACTTTTGTTAAAAATTGATTTTTTTGTTAAGAATTTAACTTTTTTTTTAAATTCCATTTTGGATGAAAATTATTATTTTTTTTTAGAAAATAATTTCTTTGCTTAAAGATTAAAATACTTCGTTAAAAATTCGATTCTTCGGCTAAAAATTAAATTTTTTAACCAAATTCAGTATTTTATTAAAAAATTTAACTTCTAAATTTTTTGTTAAAAAGTCATTTTTTAATTTGAAAATTTATTTCTTTATTAAAAATTGAACTATTTTGTTTAAAATTTAATTTTAGTTTCATATATCTTTTTTCAGGTAAAAATTAATTTATTTCTTTAAAAAATGAACTCTTTTTTTAATGGAATTTTTTATTTAAAAAATTAACTATTCCATTTTTGGTTAAACATTTTTTTCCTTAAAATTCATTTACATGCTTAAAACTTAAACAATTGTTAAAAATTCGTTTTGTTTTTCTTGAAATTTTATATTTTTTAGTTGAAGTTTTCACTATATGGTTGAAAATACATTTTTTTGTTAAAAATTGAACTATTTTTATTAAAATTCAATTTTTTATCTAAAAATTCAACTATTCCATCTTCGTTTACAAGGGCATTTTTTTTACTGAAAAATAAATTTCTATACTTGGAACATTAACAATTGTAAAAAATTCTTTTTTCGTGTTTGTTTGAAATTTTACAATGTTTAGAAAAAATTTCAACCATGTTGTTGAAAATTCATATTTTTTGAACGAAAATTATTTTTTTTTTTTTAGAAAATAATTTCTTTGCTTAAAAATTAGATTATTTCGTTAAAAATTCGATTCTTCGGCTAAAAATTTAATTTTTTGATGTATTTTTTTATTTAAAAATTCATTTCTTTTGTTAAAAATTGAAATTTTTGTTTAACTTCAATTTTTGTCTAAAAATTCCACTGTTCCATTTTCGTTTAATAAGTTTTTTTAATACTTTAAATACTTGGAATTTTAACATTTCTCGAAAATTCGTTTTTTTTGCCTACATTTTTTTAGGAGAAAATTATTCTTTTTGTTTGTGATTTCATTGCTTTTTTTTAAATTTGACTACTTCGATGAAAATTCGATTTTTTTCAGCTAAAATTTTTTTTTACTGATAATTGAACGGTTTTATTTTTGATGAAAAATATTTTTTTTATTTTACAATTATTATTCGATAATTTTTTTATTTGAAAATTAAAATATTACATTTTTGGTTAAAAACTAATTTTTTTGGTTGAAAAATTCATTTTTTTTAAAGTTCAATTTTTCATCTAAAAATTCAACTATTCCATTTTCGTTTACAAAGCTAATTTTTACTAAAAAATGAATTTCCGTACTTGGAACATTAATAATTGTAAAAAAATTAGTTTTTTTCTTTGCTTGAAATGTTACATTGCTTAGAAAAAATTTCAACATTGTTGTTGAAAACTTATATTTTTTGGTCGAAAATAATTCTTTTTGTTTGTAAATTAATTTCTTCGCTTGAGAATTAAACCATTTCGTTAAAAATTCGATTTTTTAGGATGAAAATTAATTTTTTTTAACTAAAAATTGAACGGTTCCTTGTTTTAAAAAAAATGTATCTTTTTTAGATGATAATTAATTTATTTCCTTAAAATATGAACTAATTTGTTGTAAATTCAAATTATTATTCAAAAATTTAACTATTAAATTATAAATAAATTAAAATAATTAAATAAAATAATTAAATAAATTTTCGTTAAAAATTGAACTATTTTTTTGAAAATTTAATTTTTCATTTAAAAATGCTACTGTTCCATTTTCGTTTAAAAAGATAATTTTGGCTGAAAAATGGATTTTTATACTTGAAAAATTAACCATTGTAAAAAAATTAGTTTTTTTTTATTGCTTGAAATTTTATATTTTTCATTTGAAATTTCAAATAAGTAGTTGACAATAATTTGTTGAAAATTCGATTTTTTAGGATGAAAATTAATTTTTTTTAACTAAAAATTGAACGGTTCCTTGTTTTAAAAGAAATGTATCTTTTTTAGATGATAATTAATTTATTTCCTTAAAATATGAACTAATTTGTTGTAAATTCAAATTATTATTCAAAAATTTAACTATTAAATTATAAATAAATTAAAATAATTAAATAAAATAATTAAATAAATTTTCGTTAAAAATTGAACTATTTTTTTGAAAATTTAATTTTTCATTTAAAAATGCTACTGTTCCATTTTCGTTTAAAAAGATAATTTTGGCTGAAAAATGAATTTTTATACTTGAAAAATTAACCATTGTGAAAAAATTAGTTTTTTTTATTGCTTGAAATTTTAAATTTTTCATTTGAAATTTCAACTATGTTGTTGACAATAATTTGTTGAAAATTCGATTTTTTAGGATGAAAATTAATTTTTTTTAACTAAAAATTGAACGGTTTCATTTTTGATGACAAATATTTTGTTATTTATTTTACAATTATTACTCGGCAATTTTTTTATTTCAAAATTAAACTTTTGAATTTTTGGTTAAAAACTCATTTTTTTGGTTGAAAAATTCAGTTCTTTCGTTAAAAAAACATTTTTTTTAGTTACAAATTAAACTTTTTTTTTAATTCAATTTCTTATCTAAAAATTCAACTATTCCATTTTTGTTTACTAAGACAGTTTTTACTGAAAAATGAATTTCTATGCTTGGAAGAAAAACAATTGCAAAAAAATTACTTTTTTTTTGTTTCTTGATATTTTACATTGTTTAGACAAAATTTCAACCATGTTGTTCAAAATTCATTAATTAAATTCTTTGCTTGAAAATTAAACTTTCCCTTTAAAAATTCGATTTTTTGGCTGAAAACTAATTTTTCTAACCAAAAATTAAAAAGTTTCTTTTCTATTTAAAAATGTATATTTTTTAGTTGATAACTCATTTATTCCCTTAAAAAATAAACTAATTTGCTGTAAATTTAATTTTTTATTTAAAAATTCAACTATTTAATTTTTTGTTAAAAAGTTATTTTTCAATTGGCAAAATCATTTCTTTTATTAAAAAATTAATTTTTTTTAAACTTTAATTTTTTGTCTAAAAATGCCACTGTTCCATTTTTGTTCATTAAGTTTTTTTTAATACTTTCAATACTTGGAATTTTTTAATTTTTCAAAAATTAATTTTTTTGTTGCCTGCATTTTTTAGTAAAAATTTAACTACTTCGTTAAAAATTCGATTTTTTTTCGGCTAAAAATTAATTTTTTTTGCTAAAAATTGAACGGTTTCATTTTTGATGAAAAATATTTTTTTTTTTACAATTATTATTTGTCAATTTTTTTATTTGAAAATTAGACTATTACATTTTTTGTTAAAAACTAATTTTCTTTTATTGAAAAATTCAGTTCATTCGTTAAAAATTCTTTTTTTTTTGTTCGAAATTGAACTATTTTGTTTGAAAATTCAATTTTTCATCTAAAAATTCACCTATTCCATTTTTGTCTACAAAGACATTTTTTACTGAAAAATGAATTTCTATACTTGGAATATTAACAATGATAAAAAAATCGTTTTTTTTTTGTTCCTTGAAATTTTACATTGCTTAGACGAAATTTCAACCATGTTGTTGAAAATTTATATTTTTTCGTCGAAAATTATTCTTTCTGTTTGTAAATTTATTTTTTTTTTTGCTTGAAAATTAAAATATTTCGTTCAAAATTCGATTTTTCGACTAAAAATTAATTTTCCTAATCAAAAATTAAACTGTTTCTTTTTTTTAATGTATATTTTTTAGTTGATAATTCATTTATGTCGTTAAAAAATGAACTAATTGGTTGTAAATTTAATTTATCATTTAAACATTAAACTATTAAATGTTTTGTTTAAAAGTCATTTTTTAATTTAAAAACTCATTTCTTTTGTTAAAAATTGAAATTTTTTTTAAATTCAATTTTTTGTCTTAAAATTTCAATGTTCCACTTTTGTTTAATAATTTTTTTTTATACTTTCAATACTTGAATTTTTAGCTTTTCAAGAAAATTTGTTTTTTTGCTGCCTGCGTTTTTTTAGGAGAAAATTATTCTTTTTGTTTGTAATTTTATTTCTTTTGTTGAAAATTTGACTACTTCGTTGAAAATTCGATTTGTTCGGCTAAAAATTCATTTTTTTCAGCTAAAAATGATTTTTTTTACTAAAAATTTAATGGTTTCATTTTTAATGGAAAATATTTTTTTATTTGAAAATTCAAGTATTAAATTTTTAAATAAAACATCATTTTTTGGTTGAAAAATTCAGTTCTTCTGTTAAAAATTTGTTTTTTTCGTTAAAAATTGAACTTTTTTTTTTATTTCAATTTTTCATCTAAAAATTGAACTATTCCATTTTCGTTTACAAAGATATTTTTTATTGACAAATAAATTTCTATACTTGGAACATTAAACATTGTAAAAAAATAGTTTTTTTTTGTTTTAAATTTTACATTGTTTAGACAAAATTTTAACCCCGTTGTTAAAAATTCATATTTTTTGGTCAAAAATTGTTCTTTGTTTGGAAATTAATTTATTCGCTTGAAAATTAAACTATTTCGTTAAAAGTTTGATTTTGAAATTGAACGGTATTTTTTTATTTAAAAATGTATATTTTTTAGTTGATAAATCATTTATTTCCTTAAAAAATGAACTAATTTGCTGTAAATTCAATTTATCATTTAAAAATTCAACTATTCAATTTGTTGTTAAAAAGTTATTTTTTAAATTGAAAATTCATTTCTTTTATTAAAAATTAAACTAAGTTGTTGAAAATTCAAATTCTTGTCGAAAATTTGTTTTTTTTTTGTTGCCTGTATTTTTTTTAGGAGAAAATTATTCTATTTGTTTGTAATTTCATTTCTTTCTTTGAAAATTTAACTATTTTGTTGAAAATTCGATTTTTTTCGTCTAAAAATTGAACGGTTTCATTTTTGATGAAAATATATTTTTTTATTTTACAATTATTATTCGTTAATTTTTTTATTTGAAAATAAAACTACTACATTTTTTGTTAAAATCTAATTTTTTTGGTTGAATAATTCAATTTTTTCGTTAAAAATTTCTTTTTTTGTTGTAAAAAACTGAACTATTTTTTTGAAAATTCAATTTTTCATCTAAAAATTCAACTGTTCCATTTTCGTTTACAAAGATAAATTTTACTGAAAAACGAATTTCTAAACTTAAAACATTAACAATTGTAAAAAAATTAGTTTTTTTTGTTGCTTGAAATTTTTTATTTTTTGGTTGAAATTTTATCTATGTAGTTGACAATAATTTGTTTCATTTTTGATGAAAAATATTGTTTGTTTATTTTTCAATTATTATTCCTTAATTTTTTATTTGAAAATTCAAGTATTAAATTTTTGGTTAAAAATTAATTTTTTTCGTTGAAAAATTCAGTTCTTTCGTTAAAAAATCATTTTTTTCGTTAAAAATTCCACTATTCCATTTTCGTTTCCAAAAAACTTTTAGTGAAAAATGAATTTCTACACTTGGAAAATTAAGAATTGTTAAAAATTAGTTTTTTTCGTTTCTTGAAATTTTACATTGTTTAGAAAAAATTTCTAACATGTTGCTGAAAATTTATATTTTTTGGTTGAAAATTATTCTTTTTGTTTGTAAATTAATTTCTTTGCTTGAAAATTAAACTATTTCTTTAAAAATTCGATTTTTCGGCGGAAAATTAATTTTTCTAACAAAAAATTAAACGGTTTATTGTTTATTTTAAAATGTATGTTTTTTAATCAGAAAAATTCATTTCTTTTGTTAAAAATTGAACTATTTTGTTAAAAATTTAATTTTTTGTCTAAAAATTCCGCTATTCCATTTTTGTTTAATCAATTTTTTTAGTTGAATATTCGTGTCAATACTTAGAACTTTAACATTTCTCGAAAAATTCTTTTTTTTGTTGCCTGAATTTTTTTAGGAGAAATTTTTTTGTTTTGTTTCTACTTTAATTTCTTTTTTTTTTAATTTAACTATTTTGTTGAAAATTCGATTTTTTTTATCTAAAAATTAATTTTTTTTACTATTAATTTTTTTTTAACTTAAAATTAATTTTTTAAAAGTAAGGAGTGAACGTTTTTATTTTTGCTTAGGAAAAATATATTTTTTCCGTTGATAATTAATTTATTTCGTTAAAAAAATGAACTAATTTATTGTAAATTCAATTTATTATTTAAACATTCAACTATTAAATTTTTTGTTAAAAAATTATTTTTTAAATTAAAAGTTCATTTCTTTT
Organism: Druon quercuslanigerum; assembly: GCA_010014905.2. Lineage (NCBI taxonomy): Eukaryota > Metazoa > Arthropoda > Insecta > Hymenoptera > Cynipidae > Druon > Druon quercuslanigerum. The sequence goes on along the minus strand of JAAAKG020145398.1, from coordinate 1,307 downwards.
GTTAAAAATTGAATTTTTTTTTTAAACTTCAATTATTTGTCTAAAAATCCCATTGTTACATTTTCGTTTAATAAGTTTTTTTAATACTTTAAATACTTGGAATTTTGTTAGGAGAGAATTATTCTTTTTGTTTGTAATTTCATTTATTTCTTTGAAAATTTAACTGCTTTATTAAAAATTCGATTTTTATTCGGCTGAAAATTAATTTTTTTACTAAAAATAGAACGTTTTCATTTTGGATAAAAAAAACATTTTTTTATTTTACAATTATTATTCGTTAATTTTTTTATTTGAAAATTGAAGTATAAAATTTTTTGTTAAAATTTAATTTTTTGTTGTTGAAAAATTCAGTTTTTTTGTTAAAAATTCCACTATTCCATTTTCGTTTCCAAAAAACTTTTAGTGAAAAATGAATTTCTACACTTGGAAAATTAAGAATTGTTAAAAATTAGTTTTTTTCGTTTCTTGAAATTTTACATTGTTTAGAAAAAATTTCTAACATGTTGCTGAAAATTTATATTTTTTGGTTGAAAATTGAACTATTTTTTTGAAAATTCAATTTTTCATTTAAAAATTCTACTATTCCATTTTTGTTTACAACGATAATTTTGGCTGAAAAATAAATTTCTATACTTGAAAAATTAACAATTGTAAAAAAATTAGTTTTTTTTGTTGATTTAAATTTTATATTTTTTAGTTAAAATTTCAACTATGTAGTTGACAATAATTTATTGAAAAATTGATTGTTTAGGCTGAAAATTAATTTTTTAACTAAAAATTGAAGGGTTTCATTTTTGATGAAAAATATTTTTTTAGAAAATTAATTTTTCTAACCAAAAATTAAACGGTTTATTTTTTATTTAAAAACGTATATTTTTTAATTAGAAAATTCATTTCTTTTGTTAAAAATTAAACTATTTTGTTGAAAATTCAATTTTTTGTCTAAAAATTCCACTGTTCCATTTTTTAAAAGTTTTTTTAGTTGAATATTTCTTTCAATACTCGGAACTTTAACATTTCTCGAAAATTCCTTTTTTTTGTCTGCATTTTTTTAGGAGAAAATTATTTTTTTTTTGTTTCTAGTTTAATTTCTTTTTTTGAAAATTTAACTATTTCTTTGAAAATTCAATTTTTTTTCATCTAAATTTTTTTTTAACTAAAAATTAATTTTTTTAAAGTAAAGATAGAACGTTTTCATTTTTTTCTTAAGAAAATATCTTTTTTCCGTTGATAATTAATTTATTTCGTTAAAAATTGAACTATTTTATCTAAAATTTAATTTTTTATTTGAAAATTTAACTATTATA
>JAAAKG020145397.1:0-10899 GCA_010014905.2 Druon quercuslanigerum | reverse complement strand
TAGAAAAGTAAATTTTTGTTTGAAAATTCCATTTTTACATTGAAAATTAGTTTGTTTTTTCAATTAAAAAGTTGACTGTCATTCTTGCTTGCAAATTTATCTTTTTTAGTTCAAAATTCAAATATTTGAAATTTGATCTTTTTTGAGATAAAAAATCAATTAGTGGGGTAAACATTTATGTATTTTCTTGAAAATCGTCTTTTCGTATAAAATCTAACTTATTATTATTAGTTTTTTAATTTTATTTGTAGATTAAAAATTACTTTTTCTTTTAAATTAACAATTTAAATATTCAACTTTCGTTCGAAAAATTATCCTTTTTATTTAAAAATTAGAAAATTTGATTGAAATTTGATCTTCTTTGAAGTAAAAATTGAACTATTTGGGTAAAGATTCATGTATTTTCTTAAAATTTGTCTTTTTGGTAGGAAAGTAAATTTTTGTTTGAAAATTTCATTTTTACATTGAAAATTTGTTTTTTTTTTAATTAAAAAGTTGACTATGCCATTCTTGCTTGCAAATTTATTCTTTTTGTTGGAAAATTCAAATATTTATTTAAAATTTCATCTTTTTTGAATATAAAATCAATTAGTTGGGTAAACATTTATGTCTTTTCTTGAAATTCGTTTTTTTTTTGTATAAAATCTAACTTATTATTTTTTTTTAAATTTCATTTGCAGATTGAAAATTAATTTTTTTTTAAATTGACAATTTAAATATTCAATTTTCGCTTGAAAATTTAAGCTTTTCAGTTAAACATTTTAATATTTGATTGAAATTTGATCTTTTTTAGGTAAAAATTGAACTATTTGGGTAAAGATTCATGTATTTTATCGAAATTCGTCTTTTTAGTAGAAAATTATAAATCGAAGATTTTGGATAAAAAACATTTTCTGTTGATCAACTGTGGATATAAATTAATTAATTGAATTTACTGAAAAATCTTCCTGAGTTAAAAAGTCATCTTTTTTGTTGAATTAAAATGTTTTTTTATATAAAATAATTTTGATATGAGACTTTTTCTTTTTTGGTCGAACATTAATCTTTTTTGTTGAAAAATTATATTTGTGATTGAAAATTCAACTATTCCAGTAGAAAATTCTTAATTTTAGTTTTCCTAATTTTTGTTTAAAAATTCTTCTTTTTTGTTTGAAAATTCAACTTTTTCTTTTAAAAAATCATCTTTTTCGTTAGAAATTCAACAACTAGGTTTTAAAATTGAAATATTTTTTTTTAATATATTTTTTGGTCAACGATTTAAAGTTTTAGTCGAAAATTGAACACTTTCGTTAAAAGTTAATTTTTTTAACTGAAAATTCAACTAATACAGTTTAAGAAAAAAATTCTTACTTGGAAATGCATGTATTACGATGAAAGCTTTTCTTTTTTATCGAAGATTATTTTTCTTTGTTGAAAAACCATATTTGTGTTTCAAAATTCAACTATTACAGTGGAAATTTTTCTATTTTAGTTCAAAACTTATCACGTCTGTGGAAAATGTAATGTTTTTGTTAAAAATTCAATTTTATGTTTAAAAATTATTTTTTTTTAATCAGCATTTAATTTTTGCACTTTGCACTTTTTAGTTCAAGATTCGTTTTTTTCCTAAATTTTTTTTAACTGAAAAATTTACTATTCCACTTTGGGCTTAAAATTGATCCTTTTAAGTTTAAACGTTAAATATTGGACTAAGAATAGGTATTTTTATTTTGAAAATTTAACTATTCTATGTTTGTGTGGAAATTTATCTTTTTTACTTCAAAATGTATGTATTTTGGTTAAAAATCATCTTTTTCGGTTAAAAATTATTCTGTTTGCTGAAAATGAATCTTTTTAGTTAAAAATTCAATTACTCAGATAAAAATGAATCTTTTTTATTGAAAATTAAAGTATATTGTTGACAATTGTATTTTTTGTTTTAAAATTAATTTTTTTACTTAAAAATTTAACAATTCCATTTTTCTTAAATAATCATCCTTTTTAGATGAAAATTCGACTACTTGATTAAAAATTTGGATTTTTAAGTTGAAAATTTAACTGCTTTGATGAAAAATCGTCTTTTTGGTAAAAAAAATTTAATTATTTTGTTGAAACAACAATGTTATGTTTGAAAATTAAGTTTTTTTAATTCAAAATTGACTTTTTCGTTTTTTCTTTAAATTAATCATTTTCAATTAAAAATTCGACTATTTGGATAAAAAATTCGTTTTCTTTGCTTAAAATTTTTTTTAACTGAAAATTCTACTATTCCACTTTTTGCTAAAAATTGATTCTTTTTAGTTAAAACGTCAACTATTTGACTGAAAATAGGTTTTTTTTCGTTGCAAATTTATCTATTCAATGTTTACTTGGAAATTTATCTTTTTTAATTCGAAATTTTATGTATTTTAGGAAAAAATCATGTATTTTCTTAAAAATTAATCTTTGATTGATAGAAAATTCAATTATTTTGTTAAAAATTCCATTTTTTGTTTTTAAGTTAATTTTTTGCTTAAAAATTTAACAATTCCATTTTTGCTTAAATAATTATCCTTTTTAGTTCAAAATTCGACTACTTGATTAAAAATTCAACTGCTTTGGTGAAAATTCGTCTTTTTTGGTAAAAAAATTTAATTATTTTGTTGAAAATTTAATTTTAGGTTTGAAAATTTAATTTGTTAAATTCAATATTTAATTTTTTAAATTCAAAATTTAATTTTTGCGCTTTTTTGGAAAATTTATTCTTTTCAGTTGAAAATTCGACTATTTGGATTAAAAATTCCTTTTTTTGCTTATCATTTTTTTTAACTGAAAATTTTACTATTCCACTTTTGGCTTAAAATTTATCCTTTTTAGTTAAAACGCCAACTATTTGACTGAAAATAGACATTTTTTAAATTGCAAATTTAACAATTCAATGTGAGTTTGGTAATTTATCTTTTCAAATTAAAAATGTATGTATTTTGGTTAAAAATCATTTTTTTGTTTAAAAATTAATCTGTGCTTTAAAAAATTAATTTTTTTTGCTTAAAAATTCAACTACTTGGATGAAAGTTGATGTGTTTTCTTAAAAATTCATATTTTTTATAGAAAGTTGTATTTTTTTGTTAAAAATTCCATTTTTTGTTTTAAATTTAATTTTTTCACTTAAAAATTTAACAATTCCATTTTTTGCTTAAATGTTTATCCTTTTCAGTTAAAAATTCGAAAATTTGATTGAAAATTTATCTTTTTAAGTTGAAAAGTGAACTATTTGATTCGAAATTGGTCTTTTTTAGTTGATAGTTCGTATTTTTTTGAATGAATTTGTTTTTAAATAGATATTTTTTCGGTTAAAACAGGTAAATGTCAGTATTTTTTTTATAGTAAATTAAATTTTTTGTTTAAAGATTCTAACTTTTTAGTGGAGAATTCTTAAATTTTGTGAAAAATTTTTTTTTAAGTAGAAAATTAATATTTTTCTTTTAAAAATCATATTTTTGTTTAGAAATTTTACAACTAGGTTTTAAACTTGAACTACTTTTTTCAAATGTGTTTTTTGGTCGACGATTAAAAATTTCAATTCATAATTCATCTCTTTGGTTAAAAAGTTAACTACCTTGTTGAGAATTAGTTTTTTTGGTTTAAAGTTCAACTCCTTCTAATAAAAAATTTTTATTTTAGTTGAAACTTATCACGTCGTTGGTAAATTGAACTGTTTTCTGTTGTTAAAAATTTCATCTTCAGATTGAAAATTAGTTTTTTTAAATTAAGACTTAAACTATTCCATCTTTATCTAAAAATGTATCCCTTTTAGTTAAAAAATCGACTATTCGGGTTGAAAAGTTCTATTCATTAGTTAAAAATTCAAGAACGTGGGTAAAAAAATTCATTTATTATCTAGCAAGTCGTATTTTTTGGTAGAAAATTTAAATTCAGTGAAACCCTTCAATAGCCCACCCTTCTATAGCCCTTCCGAGAATTGACGCCGCGCCGCAGATTGGTATAAGAGGAGGTGCACGGGGTGCGCAGGGTCAGCGGTTGGCTCTCAGGCGAGCACTCAAGCTCGAATAAAGAAATGCGGAGCGGGCTACAATGAGTTAGTTCCCACCCCCCGTCAGCCCCAAAAATCGGCACTATAGAAGAGTTTTACTGTATTTTCTTTTGAAAATTTCATTTTTAGATCGAAAATTCGTTTTTTTTAAATTAAAAAATTTAATATCCCACTGTTTGCTTAAAAATTGATCCTTTTTAGTTAAAATTTCGACTATTTGATTGAAATTTGATATTTTTGTAGTTAAAAATTCAACTGCCTCTAGGTAAAAGTTCATTTATTAATTTGAAATTCATTTTTTTTAAACCCCATTTTTAGACTGAAAATTAGTTGTTTTCTTTTTTAATTAAAAATTTAACTATTCCATTTTTGCTTGAAAATTGATCCTTTTTAGTTGAAAATTCCATTTTTAGATTGAAGATTAAGTTTTAACATATAATTGAACTATTCAATTTTTGGTTGAGAAATATTTGTTTGAACTAAAAATGTACCTAATCCAGTTTAATATTCCATAGTTCTAGTTAACAATTGATCGCTCGTTAAAATTTATTTATTTGTTTACTGAAAATTCAACTAATTCAGTTTAAAATTTATATGATTAAGTTTAAAAAGCATGTATTTTAATGAAAATTATTTTTTGGACCAACATTATTTTTCTTCGTAGAAAAATCACATTTGTGGTTTAAGAATCAACTTTTTCAGTAAAAACATGTTATTTTACTTGAAAATTTATTGCGCTGTTGGAAAATTTAACTTTTTTTTTATTTAATTTTGTTGTTTAAAAATTAATTTTGTTTAAATTAAAAATGTAGCTTACATTTTTGTTTGAAAATTCATTTTTTTTATTAAAAAATTCAACTACTTGGGTAAAAATTCATGTATTTTGTTGAAAATTCGTATACTTTAGTGGAAAATTTATTTATTTTATTGAAAATACTTTTTTTTTTGTTAAAAATTTAATTTTTTTTATTAAATATTTAACTATTCCACTTTTGGCTGAAAATTTATCCTTTTTTGTCAAATATTAGACTGTTTTGATTGAAAATTCGTTTTTGCTTTGTTTAAAATTAATTTTAATAAGTCGAAATTTTACTATTCCATTTTTATTTTAAAATTTATTCAGTTCATTCAATTTTTGTCTGTAAATTTATCTTTTTCACTACAAACTGTATGTATTTTCATATTGTTGAAAATTCCATTTTTTGATTGAAAATAAATTTTTTTTAATTAAAAATTTAACTTCCATTTTTGCTTGAACATTTATCCTTTTTAGTTGAAAAGTAGAAGTAAATTGGTTATTAATAATTAGATTTATAATTGTAATCTGAAATATTCCATTTTAAAACCATTAAGTTTAAAAAATTTAATTAAGAAAAAGAACAATTGCAGATTTCAAATAAAAAATTTAGAACTGGTGAAAGGCTTCAAAAGATTTAAAAACATTTCCTTAAGATTTATGGGAAAACTGAAAATTATTTTTTACTCTAAAAATAATTTTAAGAGAATATTTCAAAAGTTTTAGAAAGATTTACAAAATTGTGAAAAATTTGTGTTGAGGATTTTAAGGCAATTTTTTTAATTTGGCAAAATTTTTTTTTAATGGTGGAAAAATTCAAATGATTTTATAAGAGGCTCAGAAGTTTTAAAAAGAAGTAAAAAAATAATGTTAAACTAGACAAAGTGTAAAACAACATGATTTTTCAATATGAAAAAAAATATTTTGCAACATTTTAACTATTTTCAAATTAGTCAAGATAAAAATAATTTATCTTGTAATTTAAAACGTGCTCAGTTTATTAAAAAAATATAATTTTTCAATTTCTAATGTTTCCAGATTAAAATCGCTTAGAATTATATAGTTTTTCTTTTTTCTTTGATTTATTGATTAATTCTTCAGTTTAAAGCGCAAATTACTAAGCATTTAAGTAAAAAAATTTTGAAATAAAAATTTTTTCAACTTCAGTTAGAAAAGATTAAAATTGAAGAGTTCCACTTTGGGTGCCTTAATTTACAGCTCAGTTTTTATCACTTCAAATAAAGAAATTTTTAGTTTTAGAGCAAGAATTTTTGAATATAATTGAATGTGAAAAATTTGTGCAAACTAGGAAAAAATCGGGAAATGAGCAGGATTTTTTCTTTTATTAAAGCGGCCAGCCTGATATTGTTAAATATTGGTCATTGTCTAATGTTATATTTTTGGTTCAGAATTATTTTCTATTGGTTAAAAATTCTATAGTATTTCTTTGGAAATTTTAATATTTTTTTGAAAATTCAACTATTTGCCTAAAAAGTTATTTGTATTGGTTAAAATTTTATATGGTTTGTTGAAAATTCGTCGAGAATTAGTTTTCGATCGAAAATTTATCCCTTTGAATGTTATTATATTTTTGTTTTAGAATTTCTATCTTGGTTAAAAATTTTACTATTTGCATAAAATTTTAATTATTTGTTGAAAACTATTATATTTCGACTATTATATTACACTCAATATGAAATAATTTAAATTTCCAAGATTTTAAGACTTTTTACCAAATAGATGAATTTTCAACCTAGAAAGTTAATTTTAACCAAATAGTGCAATTTTCAAATGAAAAAGACGATTTTTTAAATTAAAAATATTTTTTTACAAAAGGTGATTTTTCCATTCGAATGGATAAATTTTGATCAAAGCAGTTGAATTTTCGACAAAAAAAAACAACCTAATTGAATTTAGAAGCCAGTTCAAAGATGGATTTTCTATAAAAATGCTAATTTTTACTCAGTTGAATTAAAAAAAAAATTAACGACTTTTCAACAAAGGAAATTAATTTTCTAACCCGAAAGAGGATTTTTTATCAAATAAATTAATTTTCTACCAAATAGTTGAATTTTAAACTTATACATTATAAATTTTCAACAAAAAATGGATTAGTTAAGTTTAAGGTAAAAAAGTCCATTTTTAAACAAAAAGGAAAAGAATTTTTTTTTCCAAAAAGTTAGATTTGTATTGTGAATCTTTAAAAACATTAAGCAAAATAGTTCAAGTAAGTAGTTCAATTTTAAAATAAATAAAAAAATTCATTTCAAACCTAATAGTTAAATTTTCAAAAAAAAACAACCAAAAAGATGAATTTTTCCACAACAAAAATTACAGTTCTACCAAAAAGGATGAATGTTTAACAAAATACTTCAATATTCCATAAATTTCTTGAATTTTGATAAGAAAAAAACTAATTATTTTAAAAATATTTCACATTTTAACCCAAAAATATAATATATATAATATATATATGTCAACTATTATATTTTTAGTAACGAATCATTTTTTAATGAAAATTTAATTATTCTATTTTTGATTGTAAATTTTATCGGCTTTATTTAAAAATTCAACTATTTTTGGATAATTGATATTTTTTATTTGAATATTCATCTTTTTGGATGAAAATAAATTTTTTCGGATTAAAAATGTAACTATTTTTTTAAAAAGTAAACTGTGTGATAAAAAGTGTGTCTTCTTGTTTTAATAACTCTCGTTGAATTTTAATCTTTTTTATTTGAAAACTCTATAATTTGGTTAGAATTTCATCTTTATTGTTTAAAAATTTAACTATTTGGTTGAAAAATTCATTATTTGGTTATAAAATAAACAAATTGGTTAAAAATGCAGCTATTTTTTGTTAAAATTAATTATTAAATTTAATTATTTTGAATTTTAATCTGTTTTATTTAAACTTTAGTTCAGAAGTCATATTTTGGTTGAATTTTCGTGTAAGGTTGATAATTTTATTTAAAAATTTATTGCTTTGGTTTCAAAGTTATTTGGTTTAAAATTTCACAATTTTAATAAAACATTTAATTATTTTGTTCGAAATGAAACTATTTTCTTGAAAAGTCCACTGTCTTATAAAAAGTGTACTGTCTTGGATTGAAAATCCAAAAATTGTTTATAAAATTTATTTTCTTTATCTGAAAATTAAACAATTTTGTAAATCTTTTCATTTTTTTGTTGTTTTAATATGTCCGTCATCTTGACGTTTCAGAAGTTATCGGAAATTTACAAATACAATAATAATTTGAAACCAAATTTATAAATTTTTAACAAAATAGTTAAATTTTCAACCAAGAAGATTAATTTCTTGTCAGAAAAGATGAACTTTTAACAAAATACATAATTTTTAACCGTATTTTTGAATGTTCAATTTAGAGTATCAATTTTTTAATACAAAATCATAATTTTCAATAAATTACATAATTCTCCGTCAAAATAGTTTGAACCATGGTCCAAATTTTATTTGTTGAATTTTTTAAAATATTTTTTTCGTTTCTAAAAATTTGTAAATAAATAGTTGAATTTTTAATGAAAAAAGGTAATTTTCTGCAAACCGTTTAATTTGTTACAAAATAGTTTATTTTTTAAGGCAAACAGACGAATTTTCTACAAAGCAGTTAAATTTTAAACCCGAGAATGGGATTTTTTTAACAAAAAAGATAATTTTTTAACCAATCAGTTTAATTTTCAACAATAAAGTTACATTTTCAGTTACAAAAAAAATAATTTTGAACAACAAAAAAGTTAATTTTCTACTAATATTGGGAATTTTTAACCAAAAAAATCAATTTTTTAGAAAGTTTTAAAAAAGATGTTAAATTTTCTACCAAAAAACTGAATTTTGAATTAAATTTTTTATTAGTTTATATTTTAACAACAAATATTTTAATATAAAGTAAAAAAGCAGTTGGATTCAACAAACAAAAACAAATTTTTAACAAAATCTTAAAATCCTCAACTAAAACAGATTAATTTTGAACCAAAAAGTTTGATTTTTTACCAAAAATTGATATTCTTCCAAAATAGATGCGTTTTCAACAAAATATATAAATTTTCAACCAAACAGTTAAATTTGTTAACAAATTGTCGAATTTTCGAGCCGAAAATGACAGAAATGAATTTTTAAATAAAAATGATGAATGTTCAATAAAAAAATTTCAATTCAATAAGTATAAACAAAATTGTTAAATTTTCCACAAAATAATTAATTCAAATTTAAAATTTAAAATTCAAATTTATTGAATAAAAAGTAATAGTTTAAATAAACATTTAAATTCAGTTTTAATACTTTAAAATTATTTCTTTCGAAAACTCGAAATTTTCATTAAATTTTTTTTTATATTTCACACTTTGTGACTTTCGATTAAACATAAGTTTAATATTTAAAAAATTGTGTAACTCTATTTTGACTATATTTTTAAAATGATCTTTGAAACTATTTACTATTAATTTTTATTATTTACTGTTACTAATAATACATAAAAACTATTTATTTAATAAAAAAATTTATTTATGTTAATGAATTTGAAGATAAAATTTTTAAATAATTGCAGTTATTAATAAAACAATTATTGGATTTTTTAAAAATTGGTGGAATTAAAATTTCAAATTAGCTACTTGAAAGAGCGTGAGTCTCGCTCAGGCGAATCATTCCCCTTTCTGCGACTCACGTTCTTTGATTTGAAAATCTCTCAGTTGCGCTTGTGTCTCCGTAGAGTGCGGTTCTTCCAGCGAGTGTTTGTGTCTGACAACAAACATCCATTACCACTTTCGATTTTTCAAGTGTCACGCAAGAAGGATTTAAAAACCGGTAAGTAACTCTTTTTTTTAATTCAACATATAGTACTCAGTGATTATCTATTAATAAAATTTTTATTTTCGTATTTTAATTGTTATTAATTAAATCGAATTTTTTTTATCGTTTTTGATAACATCAAGCGTGAAAAGCTTTTTTAAAGTTTGCGGTGAGATACATATTTTGAATTTTTCTGATTAAAAAAAAAAAAATAGTGAAAGTTCGCTAAAGTTGTTTTTATGGTAGTAATGCAACTTTTAGGAGTTAATAAACTTAATTTTTTCACAGTGAAACATTTTTTACGAAATTCTTGTAAATTAAAAAAAAACGATAAAATTAGGACAATTGAAAAAAAATCTATTCAACTCAAAATCGAAACATAAAATGTTGGAATATTTTTCTAAATATCTTATGATTGTGCTTAAAAAAATAATAAAAATGAAAAAAGAAGAGGAAAAGGGAGCAAGGGGATTTGGAGGTTGCCTTTTTTTCTTTCCTTTCTTTTTATTTTTAATTTTGAAGTTGATTAGAGACATTTGTGTTTTATAAATTCGATATTTAAATTTTTTTGTTTCCAAAAATTTTGTAGTTAAATTTAAATACTGGAGTTAACGTAAAATTAAAAATTTGCATTTATTCAGAACTTAAATAATTAAACTTTCAATTTTTCATAAAAGAAAAAAATATTACTTCTTTACAAAAATTTTATTTTTTTCATATTTAGTTATAAAATTTTCTTTGAAATATGAAACTCATGGAAAATATTAAATTAGGATATTAAAAAAAAATTTTGTTTAAATTTATTCAAATAAATGAGTTAAGAGATAAATAGTTGCAATGAGTTTCATATTTTAAAAAAGTTTAGAGCTAAATTTAATATTAAAAATGTCTTTGTTAAGAAGTATCACCTTTACATTTTTTTTAAATTTCAAATTGCAACACAAAAAGTTATTAAATTATTAAAGTTACATATCTTTCATAAAAATAAATTTAGCGACCTGTAAATATTTGTTTCAAAAACGAAAAAAATTACAGCGAGCACACTTAAAGTACTTCAAAAATTATCTTTTCTTTCCCTATTTTTCCCCATATTTTTGTAAAACAATTTTCCTTTTTCCCTATTTCGAAAAAAATTTGCGCTGTGAAGTCTGAACAATGGCACGCCACAAACATTTATGAGGAAAATGAGAATAATCACTCGGGGGCTTTTTCAAAAAAGTATTTTTTTTTGTATTTAATTACTAAGAAATAATAAATTTCCATAAAATAATATGATAAATATTA
>JAAAKG020145396.1:0-10899 GCA_010014905.2 Druon quercuslanigerum | reverse complement strand
AATTATCAGTACATACTTTTCAACATGAGTTGAATTTTCAGTCAAGAGAGAGAAAAAATTGTAAACAAACTGTTGAACTTTCAATCAAAAAGATTTGTGTTCAATCACAAGATTAATTTTCTATAAAAAAAAAGTTTTCAAGAAAATAAAGGAATTTTTAAGCAATTTTCAAGCCAGTAAAATAAAGCTAGTTTTATAAATGAAGAAACATTGTTATTCACTATCATATTGCAATTTCAAAACAAACACCCATGTATACACAAAATTCCCTCACAAACCCAGGTTTGAATACGCAGCACACATTTTTCTCTACGTTATACCTGGATTAATTATTCACAGTAAGTCACAAAATTTCCGTTTTCCAGGAAACTATGGAAATTCCAAGCGAGCTAATAAGATACTTTTCATGTGCTTGTTATTTGAACAATGCTGTGTTGGCAGGTTAGGTTGCCAGTAACATTTTTATTTATTCTAGTTATAGTTAATCAACACCAACGAAACTCTATAGATCGTAAACATCTACAAAAATTCTAAATTTTTGATATTTGATGCTCTGTAATAAGATCCCGGATTGATAATGTTCAGATAGTTAATATTGTAACAAGTGTCAGATGACAGATATCTCTCGCGAATCACGAATTTTCACCAAGACAGCACTTGAGGTTTTAACCTCGATTAGGATGGAAATTTTCTCCAAAATCAATCTTATGCGATTTTAATTTCACGGATTTGATTAACAGCAAATAATTTAAAATATGGCAATCCTAATCAGCCATGGATTTCCGCTATAGAATTCTCACAAGTACCCTTTTGTTTCCCACGAAAGGAAAGAAATTAACATCTCTTAGATTTTATGATGACTCTCGTGTAATTTGGATGCCTAAAATGTTGTCTAGTCTGGCGCCTAGTTCGTACCAGTATGTACGTATTACGATCTAAGAAGTGCAATCAGTATTTACAATTTACATTATGAATACGAGAGAGCAAAACTATTTGCCAAAAAAATATAGTACGAAATTCAAAAAATTGTTGACCCTGCATAATCCACTACATATTGAACTCACGTGCCACTCTGGGAGAGAAGACTTAAAAACGAAAATCACTTTAATTTGTAGATTAGATCTGCAGCTACACTAAAACTCCCATTTGACGTACGACCATTTTCTATGAAGGTTAGATTTTTTCGAAAAATAAGCAATAAACAGCATATAACACACTCGTGTTAACACCAAGATGCGAAATGTTTGAGTCAGTTTGAGTGCATATAAATTCCAGAATCCAGCCTTGGGAAACTCCGGTAACTTCTCACACAACAATGGACAAAAGAGAAAGAGAGAAGACAAATTAGGAGTTAAGATGAATACTTGCTGGAAAAGAGAAAGATGGAGATAAATTTCAAAACTGCCTCTTTGGCATGCATGCATTTCCCTAAAAGTTGTCTCTCTCTTTTTTCCCACTAGAAAATCACTAGGCAAGCCCCGTCGGTAAAATCAATTATAATTTAGTTGACATTTTTGGCAATGTTATTGGCTGGTTTGAGCACAAACTTTCTTCAAACGTTACGGGGTGGCAATAAACCTTAAGTTTTTAATTTCCCTGACTGATTTTTCATTTTCCCTGACTCTTATTATTTCACAATCAAAATTTTAATTTTTAACATTTTTAATATAGAATATTTTAATTATCTCTAAAGAGTTGTATTGGGTCTCAATAATAATTATCGTAGATAATTTTGATGTACGTTGTGGGTATTTAAGGTCATTAGATATTTTCACTTCTAGTAATGAATAATAATAATTATCATTTTATTATTTCATTTAATCGTTCTAAAAAAAAAACTGTTTTTAAAATACATTTATATAGGAAAAATTAGTTATTTACAAAGATATTAGCAAAATAAATTAGGGTACAAAATTGACGGAATCTACGAAGAGAAGTTAGCTGGTTCCGCCTAAGTTTTTCCTCTGAGCGGCTCATGTATGAAACTGAAATTTTTGGAAAATAAAGAAAAGTCACTAAGGAACGTTTATATATTAATAGAGTTTTACAATTTAAAAAAATAATAATTTTTTGAAATTTTTTTTTTAATAGTGAAAATTTATTAGTACATAAACTTTCCTTTAGTCATTTTTCAATATTCTCCCAAACTGTCAAGTTTAATATCGACCTCTTGTGAAATTGGTATGGTGCATAAAAAACGCCGATAAGGTAGGAATCGGATAAGTGTCACATGTCTTAATTCCCTTGAAAAATTTAAGTACCTAATTATCAGACTTTACTTTTAATTTTTTTCTCTGATTTTGAACACAAAAGACTGATTTTTAACAAAAAATTTCAAACCAAGAAGGATTACTTTTTCAACCATAAAAGATTAATTTTTAATCTAACAGGATGAGATTTTTACGACATAGTTCGGTTTTCTACCAAAAATGATGACTAACAAAATAGTTCAATTTCTAACTAAATAGTTGAATTTTCAGTATATACAAAGAAGCATTTTAAATTAAATGGTCGAATTTAAAAAAAAAAAGAATTTAAATTTAATGAAAAAGTACACTTTCAACCAAGATGACTTTTAGATCGGAAAAAAGAATTTTGAACAAAAAGATCATTTCCAAGCAAGAAAGATGGATTTTTAACAAGATAGTTAACTTCTCAATCAAGCAAATATATGAAACTTCTAATAAATATTTGAATTTTCAACAAAAAATATTAAAGATAAATTTTCTACAAAACAGTAGAATTTTTAACAGGAAAGTTAATTAAGAAGCAAATAGTTTGAATTGTTAACTATAAGCAACCAACAACAATAATGCGAATTCTCAAGTTGATATTTTAAGAAAACAATTGGATTTTTAACGAAAAAGGATAATTTTTCAACAATGAAGATTCAATTTCTACCAAGAAAGACGAATTTTCAACAGAATACATGAATTTTCAACAACTAAGTTCAACTTTCAACCAAAAATATAAATTTTAAACCAAATTGCTACATTTTCAACTGAAAAAGATAAATTTTTAACCAAAAATGGAATAAAATGGAAATTAGTTGATGCTTTAACACTATTTTTTTTCAACCAAACATAAATTGAATTTTCATCAAATTAGTTGAATCTTTGATAAAAATTACGACTTTTTAACAATATAGTTGCATTTTTAACAGAATAATTAAATATTACACCAATTAATAGAATTTTTAAGCAAACGAGATGAATGTCGAACCAAAAATGTATGTAACAGTATCATTTTGAATCTAAAAAAATAAATTTTGCTTCGCCCAAAAATTATTAATTTTCTACCATAAAAATTAACTTTCTACAAAAGAGTGAAGCTTCTGAATTAAAAAATTGAAAGTTTTAGAAAACTATGGACTTTTAAATCGGAAAAGTTATTTTTTAACAAAAAAGATAATTTCCAAGGAATAAAGATGAACTTTCAACAAACAAGAATTTTAAAAAATAAGACGAACTCTCAAAAATATACATACATTTCTAAACAAATCGGTGAATTTTCAAACCGAATAGTTGACTCTTTAAACTAAAAGGATAAACTTTAAACAAAAATGAAAAAAGATAATTTTCAATTGAAAAAGTTAATTTTCTATATAAAAAGATAAATAATTAAAAAATAGTTGCATTTTATACTAGACTATTGAATTTTCAATGCAAAAAGACGAATTTTCTATACAACATATTTTAATTTTCAACTTAAAAATATGAAGTTCCAATGAAAAAAGTTTGTTCTTTCAACAAAAAAGTTAATTTTCAACGAAATAGTTTAATTTTCAGTTTAAAAAATTAATTTTTAGCCCCAAAGAGGAAAACTTCTACGAAGTAGTACACTTTTAACCACAGAGATGAATTTTCTACTAAAATGTTGAGTCTAGCAAAAAAAATGAATTTTCACGAAAGTAGTCGATATTTCAAAAAGGAAATTTTAATTTAAAAGAAAATACAATATAATTTAACCAAAAAAGACAAATTTCCAGCAAAATATATTTCATCCTTTAACCAAAACAAGGTAATTTTCAACTAACCTAATGCAGTTTTAGCCAAAAAATTTAGTTTTCTACCAAAAAAGACGAATTTTCCACAAAATGCACAAATGTGTAACCAAATAGTTGAATTTAAATGAGCTTTATTTATTTTCAAATAAATAATTTAATTTTTATTTTAAATAAGATCACTTTTTAATCAAAAAGTGAAACAAATCAATTTTCGTTGAAGAACAATAATTTTCAACTTAGTTAAGTCTCCCACCCAAAAATATAAATGTTCAACAAAAAGTTAATTTTTATATAAAAAGGTTAAATTTTTAACTAAAATGATGAATCTTCATTTTAAAAAAAATTAATTTTTAATGAAGTAGTTCAACTTTCGACGAAGGAGTTCAATTTGAAACCTAAAAATATGAATTTTTAACAAAAATTGCACGTTCTTTCAGGTATTCTATGAATGTGACAACTATAATGGTAAAATATAAGAAAAGTGGAATTTATCTTGAACTGAAAACAATAAAAATTGCTTAAAGCGTTTTGTCAAATTATTGAAACATATTGAAAATTCCTCGGAATCTTTTAAAATACCCTAACATATTTTAAATCCACTGAAACCCCACGAAACATCTTAAATGCCATGAAAATTTCTTGAAAGTTTTCAAAATACCATGAAATCATTAAAATTCATTAGGATAGTTCGTAATTATTAAAATCTATTAAAAATTCCTTGGAATCTTTTAAAATCCCTTGAATTTTTTTAGATTTCAAATTATTGAAATTCACTGAAAAGGAATCTACCAAAATTCAAACCAGACCATACGAACAACAGAATTAATAAATAATACAACGTAAAATTATAAGCCAGCCATTTAAACAAATTATTGCCTACTTTTTACTATTAATAAATTGATCAATTATTCGAAAAATGTGGGTTATATCCGAAAGCGAAAAATGGTGATATTAGTTAATATTATTTATAAAGAACAGGGTGGCTTGTTTTTAAGGTTTATAAATGGAATAAAACAATTTACAATTTATTATATGCAAGACTGCCAAAGCTTAATTGACTTAAAAAGTGTGAAAAAGTAACATATTTAAAGCGAGAAAGTAATTAATTACTAGCACAAAAAGTTAAATTCAAAAAAATTCAAATGAACTGAATTTTTTTTAATCCAAAAAATTCCAATGATTTCAGTAAAATTATAGGAACTTAAGGTATAAAAGAAGAATTAAATTACTAAAATTAATTGAGATCCTAAATTATTTTTAAAATCCTTTGAAATATTTTTGAACTTTTTAAAACGCTCCTGAAATCATTTTTAAACTTTTGAAAACTCTTATAAATTCCTTAGAATTTTCAAAAGTATCCTAAAATTAAGAGAACCTTTTGAAATCCCTTAAAATTTTTAACTTTTGAAAATTCCTTGGAATTAAAAAAAAATATCCTTAAATTTTTTTAATCGTTTGGAATCACTTCACATTATTGAAATTTATTAAAAATAGCCTAAGCTATTTCAAATCCGTTAAAATCGCTGAAATCCTCGGAAATCTTATAAAATCCTTGAAAATTACTTGAAATTTTTTTTATTTCTTGTAAATACCCTGAAATCTTTTTACAAAATACCTTCAAAAATTTCCAATTCCTTGAAGTCTTTTGAAATGCCTTCAGATTATTAAAACTAATTAAAAATTCCTTAAAAGTTTTAAAAATTAAAAAAAATATTTCAAAATAATTCAGGAAAATTCAGCAATATGCAAAGACTCGAATCTTTTCAATAAAAAAAGTAACTAAAAGTGCCTATGAAGCAATCCTGTTTATTCTTGAGAGTTGCTTCAAATACTTCTTGTAGAAATTCTCTGAATTTCATTTGATTTCCAGATTTTCCCTGACCTGCGACTACCCTGAGATATTAAAAAAAAAAGGTTTGCATAAAAAAACAGTTTAATCTCATGATGAAAATACAAAATGCTGTAGAAAATATGTATTATTATTTACAAGTCCACCACGGATGCATATCAGTCGTTAATATTAAGTTTCTTCTAGTACTGGATAAAAATCAAAATAATTTACTAGCGGCTAATCGATGTCCAACATCTAGCTATCCTCAGAATTCCATCTTTATATCTATAAAAGAAAATTAATAATCACACATCAGGAATAATAATGAAACTCACAGGGTGTCTACTATAATACTGGAGGGAAATTCAACGAAAATACCAGGTTTTTTCCAGGTATCTCAAGTTTTTTCCAGATATAATTTTTCACAGTACGGAGCCATTTAAATATTTTGAATTTTTTTGAAAATAATTAACTCGGAATATGTATACAGTTTCGCAATTTATTTTTATTACAAGCTATTCTTAAATATTTAAGCACCAACAAGTAATCATTTATTGTATCTGCCTCTAAAGTACCATATAGTTGAATTTCGAAGCAATAAAATATCAGTTTTCAACCACAATGGATTACATAAATTTTCATTCAGAATAATTAATTTTTCATCAGAAAAAGCAAAATTTCAACGAAACTGATGAATTTTCAATTAAAATTATAAATCTTCAACTGCAATAGATAAATTTTAAACCAAAAAGATTATATTTCAACAAGAGTTTAACTCACAACCTAGTATTTTCATTTTCAACGAAAAAAATGAAATTTCAAAAAAGAAGATTAATTTTCTACCAAAATATACGATTTTTTAACAAAATAAATGCATTTTTAATGAAATAGTTGAATTTTTGAACTAAAAAATTTAATTAGATTTTCAACCGAAAAGATAAATTTACCAATATAATTATGAATACTTTATTAGAATACTTGAATTTTCAACGAAGAAGATGAATTTTCAAACAAGAAGTTTCATTTTCTATTAGAAAAAAACCATTTTTTTACAAATTACATGAATTTTTCACTAAATAGTTGAAGTTTGAACTAAAAAAGACAAATTTTCCACCAAATAGTTCGATGTTGAATGAAAAAGATCAATTTTCAACCTAAACGATAAATTTACAAATAAAATTATCAATATTTGATTGGATTACCTGAATTTTCAACGAAAGACAGATTTTTAAACAAGAAGATGAATTTTCTAAAAAATAAAAAGATTTCCCACAAAGTAGTTGAATTTTGATACAAAAAAGACCAATTTTCAACGCAATAGTTGGATTTTTAATTTAACAAGATCGATTTTCAACTTAGAAAATAAATTTATAAATAATATAATTCGCAATATTTGATTGTAATACTTGAATTTTAAACGAAAAAGACAGATTTTGAAACAAGAAGATTAATTTTCTAAAAAATAAAAAGCTTTTCCACAAAATAGCTGAATTTTTATATAAAAAGAGAAATTTTAACCAAATAGTTGGAATTTGAATAAAAAAGATGAAATTTGAACTAAAATTTTGAGATTTTAACTGTAATAGTTAAATATTCAACTAAAAAGATGAAATTTCAACCAAATAATTGATTTTTTTACTATAAAATATCCATTTTCAACCAAAATTGGAATAGTTATCATTTTTTAAATAGTTAAATTTCAAACAAAGAGATAAATTTTGAAATAAAATGATTATTTTTTAACTGGAATAGTTGCATTTTAAACCAAAAATATTATTTTTCAATGTTTAACTAGCTTAATGGAATATTCAACTGAAAAAAATTACACTTTTAGTTAAAAAAAAAAGAAAAAAATTTTATTTAGCATAATAGTTCAAGTTTTAACTGTGATAATTAAAATTCTTGGTTAAAAAATTAACTTTTAGACAAGGAAAAAACCAGTTTTTAACAAAATTGCTCATTTTTCAACTAAGAAGATAATGTTTTCCAATAAAAATGATGAATCTTTAATAACAAAAAATTAATATTTAACAAAAGAGTAACTCTCAACCAAGTAATTAAATCTTCATTCAAAAAAGACGAATTGGTAACAAAAAATGTATTAATGTATACTTCAACCAAAGAAGATTTTAATTTTTTATCAAAAACAATGTGATTTAATAAAAAAGAACAAATTTTCAACAAAATACATGAAATTTTAAGCAAATACTTGATTTTTGAACTAAGACTGAACAATTTTTAACCAAAGACAGAATAGTTGAATTTTCAGTTTAAAAAATTAATTTCAAACCAAAGAAAAAAGCGAATTTTCAACAACATAGTTCAGTACTATAATATAAAGCTACTTTTAAAAATGAAAAATTATTTTTATTCAATATAATATTGCAATTTAAAAAATCAAGAAGAAAATTGAATTCTGAAAAAAATTCCCTGACATTTTCATGTTTTTCCAGGTATATTAAAATAACCTGAAAATTCCAGGTTTTACCAGGTAGAGTAGACACCCTGAAACTCACTTAATGCTATCAAGGAAATAATGAACCCACCACTTTGTGCGATTTTTTCCCCTCTGTTAGAATCTTCCAAATTTCTTAGAAACTCCTGGAAGATGTGTAAAGATTTATTCATGCTGGTTTTCTTGTAGTCTCTTATCCTCCTGACATCGATGGATTCCTCTTTTTGCCGGGCTAATTCCTTAGCATCATAAGCGTCGACTTCATCAAGAAGAGTTTGAATGGTAGGAACAGTGTCTGGATCAAAATTATCCACGGTTTTTGGATTGAAAGGAACACAGACTTTTGTGGTTTTCGGATGAACACAGTACGGAGATTTCAGCAAGTGGTTTAAAGCCTTGGATACGTGGATATCCAATCTGGGATATGAATATTGAATCATTATCTCTTCTATCAACTGCCTTGTACGCCACTTTTTGGAATTCTGAAATTCATTAGAAATATTATAAATATATCAAAATAAATTTCAAAACTTAAAAACTTTAAAAAAAACTTCAAACTTTAAACTTTAAAAAAAATTCAGACTATTTCCGGTTTTCAAGATAAAAAAATTCCCCTTTCTGCTATAAAAAATAATAAAATAGGATGATTTTTCAAGAAAATGGGGGAATAATAAAGGAATAAATTCTTTTACATAACCTCAATGTAAGTAACATATTCCTAATATTTCAGGTCGAAATATACATGAACTTTTAACAAAATAGGTGCCTTTTTTAGCTAAAAATTTAAATTTGTTAGGCAAGAATTTTAACACGAAAAATATATATTTTGAATCCAAAAGGACGAATTTTCTATCCAAGAAGGTACGATTTCAACAAAAGAGTTATATGTCAGACAAAAAAAGATTTCTTTTTAAAAAATAGTTCAATTTTAACCCAGGAAACATAATTTTCAATCCAAAATATGCATTTTTATTCCAAAAGGATGAATTTCTATCCAAAAAGGCATAATTTCAACAAAACAGTTTAATTTTCGATCAAAAAAGATGTCTTTAAAAATATAGTTAAATTTTCAACTCCGAAAACCGAGTTTTCAATCCAAAAGTCGAATTGTAAACAAAAAAGGTGTCTTTTTAATACAATAATTGAATTTTCGACCAAAATTTCAAGCAAATAAGTTGATTCTTTTAAAAGACAGTCGAATTCTAGTCAAAGACGAATTTTCAACAAAATAATTGAATATTCGACCAAACAAAATAAATTTTCAAGAAAATATTTGAATTTTTAATCAAAATAAATCACTTTTAACCAAAAAGACGAGTTTTGTACAAAAAGATGAATTTACAATCCAAAAGATGCATTTTTAATCCAAAAGGACGAATTTTCTATCCAAAAAAGCAAATTTTTAAGAAAAAATATGTATTTTAAAAAAAACAGTTAGCTTTTCAACACACAAACCCGAGTTTTCAATACAAAACTTGAATTTTAGACAAAAAACATGGCTCTTATAAAATAATTGAATTTTAGACAAAATTTGTAAGCAAATAAGTTGATTCTTTTAGAAGAGAGTTGAATTTTCAACCCAGAAAATAACATTTTCAATGCAAAAGATGCATTTTTTATCCAAAAGGGTGAATTGTCTATCCAAAAAGACGAATGTGCAACGAAATAGTAGAATTTTCAACCGAAAAAATATTACTTTTAAACGAAGTAGTTGAATTTTGAACATAGTAATACAATCTTCAACAAAATAATTTAACTCTCAAGCTAAAAAGAGGAATGTTACAGAAAAAAGTTGAATTTTCAAACCAGAAAGATGAATTTTCGAACAAAAAGGTCATTTTTGTCAAAAAGTAGTTGAATTTCAAACAAAATATTACGATTTTCCACAAAAATGGTAGAATTTGTAGCCAAAAGAGATGAATTCTCAACCAAAAATGTAATGGTACACTTTTCAATTTAAAAAAAGCAGTTTTTAACCAAAAAATACAACAAATGTTCAACAAAATAATTAAATTTTTAACAAAACAGTAGAATTTTGAAGCATAAAAGATGAATTCCGAACCAAATGTATAATAGTAGACTTCTCAAAGGAAAACAACTCACTTTCAACCAAAAAATACTATATTACCAAAATATATTAATATATATATATATATATATATAATATATTAACAAAATAATTGAATTTTCGACAAAATAAAATTTTCCAACAAATAGTTTAATTTTCAACACAGAAATATGAATTTTCGACCAATAGTTCAATTTTCAATCCCAAAAGACAAATATTCAACAAAATAATTAAACTTTCAAACGAAGAGTAGAATTTGTAACCTAAAGTGATGAGTTATGAACCAAAAATATAATAGTAGTCTTTATAATGAATAATAATCCACTTCAAACAAAAAAAGACTTTTCTACCAAAATATGATGTTTCAATCCAAAAGGAAGAATTTTCTATTCAAAAGACGAATTTTCTACAAAATAGTTGAATTTTTTATCTAAAATCATGATTTTTTTTTACAAAATAATTTAATTTTCAACAAAATAAAACTTTCAAATAAATAGTCTAATTTTCAATAAAAAAAATAATTTTCAACCAAAAGATAA
>JAAAKG020145395.1:0-32849 GCA_010014905.2 Druon quercuslanigerum | reverse complement strand
ATGAAAGTAAACATGAAACGCAAATGTATTTTCCTATACTTTCGGAAGATAATTTTTTTGCAGTAGAAATATCTTTTATGATTTGGCAAAGTTTTGCATTACCACTTTTTATTCAATGTCCCTTGTTGTTAAATGGATTATACCAGCGAATAACTAGAGTCATGGCTCCAAATTCTTCCAAAATTTTTCCAGCGTTTTAAAACGGATGGAAGCTTCTAATATGTCCCCTAAGGGTTAACATTTTTCTTGCACATTCTTCCCTATCCTTTACACACCTCCCACACACTTACTCGATGGTGGGACGGGGACCTTAAAAGTGAATAACTCGGCAACCAGAAAAGGCTACAAGCTTTTTTTTCTTTTGAAAGTTAAAATCATAAGAAATAATTTAAATGAGAAAATTAAAAAAAGGAGCTCAAAATAAAAAGTCAAAATCAAAATTTTTTAAACATTTTTTTATTTGAAATTTTAACTTTTTTTCTTCATTTTTATAGGAAAAAGGGTACGACATTTTACATAACACCTATAAATTTGGTGACGTAATTCCTACAATTTAGAAATTTTCTCAAAAATATTTTACCACAATGTCTTACCTACCTAACACTATTATTTCCCTCAGTTTAAGGAAAATCGCTGATCTGGTTAACAACACTGATATTCCTGACTTGGAACCTCTCTAGTGCAAAGCAAAGTTTTTAAGTAGTACAGTTGTTTTACGGATGGCCGGGAATCCTTTAGGACGATCCGAGAGAAGTGTTCCACCTCAAGCGTCACGGACTGGAACGTCGAACATGTGCGTGCACTCCCTGCAAACAATCGCCAAATAAATATAAGTAGTGTTTACAACATAGTGAATTACATTATTGAACAAAAAAAAAGTATGCGCGATGTTCGTACCTCATTTTCTGACACAAGAGAAGAAATTGCAGCATATTTTGCGACAAAGAATTTCGCTGAATGGGCTGATGGCAGTCCTACTTTAAAGAATTACATTGTAACGTACTGCATGTTTCTGAAATAGTTTTTACTACTTTAAAATAAAATTCAATCGCGGCCCTTTGTTCCATTGCTTCAATAGAGGCAAAATTAAAATCTTAATAATTTCAAACGTAAACTCCACACAAGCGACTGAAGTGATTTCGGTGAACGAAACTGTGCTAGACTTAGAATAATCTAGGTCAAGTACCTTATGCAGAAACTAAAACATATGGCCTTAAGCACGCTTACAAAAAATCATTCCCGAAAATTTTTGAATAAACTGTGTATACACAATGTACAGTCACAGTGGGCGCTTGTGTTACATGACGTTCATTTCGAGTGTGATATTTAAGTCTGATTAAAGTCGCGGTAACCGGATTTCAAAAATATTTTGCTTTGAAAGTGTTCCATTTTAGATTTTTATTTTCAACCTAAAGAATTTTAACATGCAGTATTAAGAACTTTAACAATTAGAGATCAAAAACATTTAAAGTTGAACATTTTTGATAACGAAAATTTTTATTTTATCAACTGATGTGTTGCAGTGCAGAACTAGATAACCAACATTATTCCAAAAATTGACTTTTTGTATAAGAAATTCTCGAACAATCGAATACATACTTTAGTTAAAGGTTTTACTTTGAAATCTCATTTTTAATGTTTTAAAATAGAAACATTGATTTTTAAAAACCAGTTAGCTATCTGTACTTGTCTCCCATCTTCTTCTTTTATAATTTGCTAACCTGCTAGCTTTTTCAAAATATTTTTCTGGCCACATTTATCTTCCTAAAATTTTGTCGACACATTATAATAATAAGACGCATCTCTTTTCTAAGAAAAAGCTCTTAAATGAAACTCTTTGCCACTTTTTTTAGCACTAAAGTATATCAATCAAATTCCAACCTAAAATCTTAAATTTTCATTTTCTACCAAAAAAGCACGCGTATAAGTGTTTTTACTTAACTTTTTACCATGCAATTTAAAACAATATTTCTTAAAATTATTATTATTTGTTTATAAAAAAAACATGTACCTTTCTTCTCTTTATACATTTTTCAGTTAAAGCTTGTATGCTACAAAGCTATACCGTCAACCTGAATCTTGATTTTCTCTCAACAGAATAATTTTTGGCATGAAAACTTTTTTATTCTTTTTTAGCTTCTCCATGTCTCGGAAGCAAGTTTTCAATTGTTTCAAAATCAAAAAATAGGTTTTTAGTCGCTATCCAAAGACGATATTCAAAACCAATGAAATTTAATCGTCTAAATTTTTGCATTATTTATTTGGATTCAGTTAACTTTTTTCATTCAAACTCATCTTCCCTCAATTTAGCAACTAAACATCTCAGAAGCAAGTTTTTATTTTTGATTTTAACCGAAAATTGCACTTTGTATCGTTATTCGCAACCAAACCTGTTCCAGTTTTAGGTTCCCGTTACTTTGAGATCGTAAACTTCCACATTCTGATTCTCGAACCTATAAATTTGTTCAGGCTTACGTTTCTGATCTTAATGCAAAAAAACTTTAGTTTGGGAGTAAAGTTCCGTTTTATGTTTAAATGGCGATTTCGATTTTACAGAATTTGATTTTGCTCTCTTGAAAAATTTTAATTTTGTTAGTTATCTTGTTCTTAACTGCAACGCTTTAACTATAAATATAACAAAACTATTTAAGAAATGAATCTTTACTTTAAGTTTCAAAAAGTGAATTATACTTGATTTGACAATACGATTCTTCATTCGTAACAAATTAAGAGTATTCAGATTTTACTGTTAAAAATTAAACTGTTTTAATTCGATAGCCTTAGTTATTCACAAAATGTAAACGTCCGATTGAAACTTTAATAAAACTTTTTAACTTTAAAATAACTTCATAGTAATATATTCCTAATTAAAGGCTTTCATTAAATGATAAATATTGTTTCAGTCTAAAATATCCCACTTTAAACCCATTCAATATTACATGTTTTAAAAATATAAGGATAATAGCCACAGCCTATTTGAAAACAAAATGTAGAATTTTTCAGACTTTAAACTAAAAATGGAAAAGTTTTTTAAGAATTTCAAAAGGCTTGAAAAGAATAAAAACATTTTTTCAGATTCCTAACATTCATTAGTTCCATAGATAATTTCTTAAGATAGTAAGTTTCTAGGATTCACAAGTGAAAAAACTGTTTAAACAAATTGAATTTTTTAAATAAGTGTAAACTGTCTTTTACACAAATTATAAATCTTAGCATTGATTATCAGCGTTATTGACTCCAAGAAGTATTGACTTTTTGAGATTATTAACGGCCAAACATTCTTTAAACAAATAATAATGGTTTAAATAATGGCATTACATTAATAGTAACAAGAAACATTAGTTTTCATACTCAGTAACTATATCATTTATATTGAAAAATAATAACTTTACATAATTTAAAGGACAAAAAATACCGTCTTCAGCTTGATTTTTACATAAAACTTCTATTTTGCATTTTTTTCAAGGGTTGTGGGGGAAGGGTGTTAAAATTAAAAGATATGGGGCGATAATTATTTTTGAGACATTCCTTTAAAGGTGAAAAAACTTTAATTTACTATAAGTTATAGTAAAAAGTTGTTCTTTTCCAGTTTTTCGAAAACCAGGCTTCTCAATTTGAAAATCCCTTGTTAATTTAAAAAGCCTAGAGTCACGGAATAAGGTTGACAAATGTGGAACAAATATGAAATTTCTTTTGAGGAAAATGTACAAATTGGAAGAAGATAAATCACAAAAAATCGAAAGTTGAATTCTTACGGGTATAAATTTGGACTACCCTAATGTGTCAAACAAAATTTGATAAATTTAAAAAATTTTAATTTGCTAAAAACATTTTTAAATTGTTTAACAAGATATATGATTCTGCTTAAAATTTCTAAATTTTACAAGACATGTATATAGAAAAGTCTGAATTTAAAAAGATGGATAGAAGATAGATCGATTTTGAGTTATTATTCTGAAGCTTAGGAATACGAAGGCCTCACTGTATATTTTTGCATTCAGTGTGGGAAATTGAAGCAGTTTTAATGTAGTGTGAGCAACTTTAATTTAAACTACCGTGCACTTTATCTCACGATAAAGGCCTTGTTGTGCATGGTTGCATTAGCTATTGAAATTTTAATTCAAGATTTTACTTTGAGTTTTTTATTCGAGTTACAAGCAAACTCAATTCTAAAATGATTACGGCTATTTTTAGTGCCCTTCCAGTATTGGAACCAATTTTTTTTTGTGGCCTACAATCTGTTCATGAGAAAAGAGTAAATTCTAATTGAACGGATTTCTTTGCGATAATCATTATCATTGAGATAACTTTGAGTTGCAACGAAACTATTCAAGGATCAGTTTTATCCCAACAGGTCAGAATAAAGGTCAAGTAAAAGTCAAAATGAAGAAAATCATGGAAGCGGAGATAATCAATGGATTGGAAAAAAATCTGTGCTCTTAAACTTTGTCAGAACAAAATTCGGCCTGGAAATCATACTCTGATTATGGGAAAAATAAAAAAATCTTTAAAATCCAAAAATAACCCTTTTTGAGCTTGAAGGATTCGATAATCAGGGGCGCCAACCACTAGCGAAAGAAATTAACAGCTTAAGAAAATTTTCTCTAGTGACGATTTTTACTAAGAACAATTTAAAGCTACATAGTTCAGGCTCAATCCGCGAGAGAATCGTTAAGTTAAACCAAGTCACAGGGGAAGGGGCGTTTGCCTAACAACAAAAATAAATCAGAGGCTAACAGTTTTCAAATAATAATGTTAAGATTTATTTAAAAAGGAAGAAATAAGCAAACAATCATTTAATAAAAAAAAGGAAACGAATATGAGTCAATTTCCACATAAAAATTTCGACATAAAATTATTATTGATTTTCGAAGCACCTTCTTTTGGACAAATGAAGACGACGCGAGACCTGAAAGAAAATCTTACAACTAACAAAAAAAGTTAAGGAATTTTTGATCTAAATGTCCCAATCTTGCCATTTTACAAACATGTGGTCGACACCTGTATTTCTATTCGCACAACAAATTTTTCGACCACATGCGAACTTATATTTCGCAGTGCATCGAACTCACAGAGCACCGAGCAACTTTACGATATTCCGAGACTACTCCAGATTCAGGGCCACGTGTTGGATATTTAGGTTATGGTCGCCATTTTTCTCAACTCCCGACCCCGTAACCCACGGTCGTAATTACAATTTCCGAGTCTATTACACATTTTTTTGTGATAATATTACCGATATAACAGAAGGAACCAACCCTTGACCGGAGTTATCTTTATTACAACAGTACGGACAATTTTCGAAAGAAGAAAACCGGCACGTAATCGGCCTTTTTAAAAGTCCATGATTACAATCCAGAGGTTATAATAATTTTTCTCTCTTACAATAAATTTCATTACATTTTAGTAATTGGATTACGCTTAGCACTACTGGCCCGATAAAAGCGAAAAACTAGAGTAAATGGCCGCCAAGCAACGTCGATCCAGCCGGAAGATGTGTCTGCGCCTCTTCCACCCCGTTGGTCAATGAGCGCGCCTCTTTTCCGCACCGGAAGTCAACAAGCTACCCTAAGAACATAATTGAGGAAGACTGTAGGCAGTTATCGACTTTTTTAAAGATTGAGCATGTAGAGGGCGCTTTTCTGACAGCCCAATGCCTGTTAAAAAGGTTTTTGACACCACTGGGCTAACCGCGGCGCTCGTTGGTAATTAGCCTTTATCTCCTTGTTCTAAAAAAGGACCAAGCGACATTAATATGTCTCTCTCTCTCTCTCTCTCTCTCTCTCTGCGAGTCGGATGTGTCTGGTCTACATTAAGGTGGGTCGTAAAACAAACTTTTTCGAATTCGACTTCGGTCTGGGGTGGAAAATGTTATATCTGTTGTCAGTATCACCTGCGAAAAATTTCATTTTGATCGGACAATATCCTTGGTTCCCACAACTGCGTTGAAAATTGAGAAAAAGTGGTTTAGCCTATTGAGTTTAGGCCATTCAGAAAACACACTTCCTGTCCACTTTTTTCGCCACAGTGATGTAAAACAAAGAAAAAGATCATAGAAGCACACTAGGTCTTCATTAACTATATTTCGCCTTGGAAGGGTTTTATTCAGAATATATAATTTAGTGCAAAAGTGCACATTTTCATAGAATTTACATGTAGTTCGTCGCCCTTCTTTCAGAAAATAATTTTAGGAAGAAGACTTAGGATTCACCACGTGAAGTTGACTACATATCGAATCCCAGACACTCCCTACCTAACTAACCAACCATAAGGAAGCTTTGCATCTTAAAAGTTGCAAGCATAATCTTTGATCTAATTTTTTTTTATTTTAAGCCGAGATGATATGGTATTTCTTATAAAGCTATCTCTTTTTTCCTAAACACACACTTTTTTGGAGTCCTTAAACTTATTCAAGGAGTTTATGGTCTCCTTCATATCTGGCTCTAAAAGATCAGCTAAAGCAGAAGGAGGAGTTACATTGGTCCAGTGAATGAGTTCTGGATAATCTTTTGCCTTGAAGTGAATTTTAGGAATACAAAATTTTCTATTGCTCTCTTTTCAATTTTTTCGAGCCTTTTGATAATGTCAATAGCTTGTCTCCTTATTTGCTGCCTAGGATCTACGAGCATTGACATGAGTAAGTTTTCTGGATGCAGTGCAAAAGCATTTGTTTGAATGCAGGGATCCACTCTGGCTTCACGCAATTTTTTTGGTAAG
This sequence comes from Druon quercuslanigerum, assembly GCA_010014905.2. Classification (NCBI taxonomy): domain Eukaryota; kingdom Metazoa; phylum Arthropoda; class Insecta; order Hymenoptera; family Cynipidae; genus Druon; species Druon quercuslanigerum. The sequence goes on along the minus strand of JAAAKG020145395.1, from coordinate 26,132 downwards.
ACCCTAGACTCACGGATGGTTTGCCATACGCGAAAGCTACTATGATAAAACTGCCAATTTTTTTTTATCATAACCCATACTTTTCGTAAACTCTCATTATATACTCTGCCAGGATTCGCAGGTTTTTGGAGAGATTGCGTTCAGACACGTATAAACAAAGAATCCTATTCGCAGCAGTGAACCACCGAGCATGACAAAGCGGACCTGGACCTCTAATCGCAAGATTATCTTGAACAATGCCTCTGCATACAGCTTGACACATTTCCAAGAGGTATTTTCGATCAGGACTGAGGCATTTTGGGTTTATATCAGGTAGGTCAACAACTATTTTCTTAAATTTCACCACTGTTTTCTGTGTACAGGTCTTTATTTTTTTTCTATAAGTCCAGAAAATAAAGGAGGTCCCGTGGTACCACCGTCAAGGTGCGTAATAAGATGCCTAAAAGGAAGTTCATTCAAATGTAAGAGTAAAATTTTCCACTGAAGACTGTGACCCAAGTGTTTTTCTATCTATGTATTAACACCACCAATATGATCTGTATTTACAGATGTACCATCAACACCAATAACTATTATTTCGCTTAAATCGTATCCATTCTCATGAAGATAGCTCAAAATGCTGCTGCAGATATCCACAGCGCTACCGCTACTGGAGGTGATACGACCAATGTATTTGCTACCTGGTTCTGATACAAGAAATATATGTTCTTCTACCACTGATTTTCGTTTGCAAGAACCGTCGTCTTTTTCGCAATAAATTGTTTCGTTTTTCTTACCATCAAAGTATAGTGCAAAGAGATATCCTTCCAAGCTTCTTTGGAATTGAGTCGATTCCACTCTAGTTTTTTTCTCTTTCTTTTCCTCTGAGACGGATCTATAATGTTTCTTGTATCGCCACCTTTGATCATCCTAACATCTTTAAGGGTAAAAGAAGCAATTGCGGCGGCGGCAATACTTAGTACTGCGAATCGATCAGCGGTTTTTGCCTTTTCTGCCAAGCGTTGCGGCATTTGCATGTAAGGCTTTGAACGCAGCCGAGAATGCACTGCAAAGTCTGGGTCATATGCATCTGCTGTGACTGTTACCTGCGCCTGCTCCGCATCAATGTCAGACGTATTCGCAACAGTGAAAACAGTAGACCTTTCCAGATTTTGTTTCCTTTTTCTCTTTCTCTGTTAAATGAATTGTCCTCTCTGCTCTTTTCTGAGATTGATCAAGCAGCTTCGTCATAGGTATATTAATTGAAGCCATTGTCATAATTCGGGGACCTCTTTGATCTAATAGAAATTGTTGCTCCCTTTAAGGTACTTTTGTATGCTTTTCACACTTACAATATTGTGACGAGGTAAGATCGTATCGACAGGCAGCTATTTCAAAAATCTTACTTTCTTCAGATTGAAATTGTCTTACAAGACTTTGGACAGAGGTCGTATTCCCATGACTAGGTGAAAAAGCATTTATTTTCATGTTTTTTCTATTTAAAGTTTTAATTTTATCTATTATATTTTTAAGGTTCATCGTCGAAATGAATGCCTTGCACCACAATTTCTCAATTCGTTTAGCAACGACATTAGCTACTTTATTCAAGGACGGGTTTTGCTTATTTCCGTTTGCGGTCATTATCTGATAATGAACGTGGAGGATGAACCTTAACACGGCACCGGCTGTAGAGAGTACCTGCTCCCTCAGCTCATACGGGGTTCCTACCACAAAGCACTTATGTTTTGCCCTTCTGACAACAGATGTTTTGTTTTGATAATTGTCTCGCCCTAGGTGGCTCGACAACTTAGTTAATTTTAACGTATGAAAGGTTCACTCAAAATAAACGGACACTGAAGTTAAGGAAAAAGCCTTTCGGCATAAAAAACCTTGAATTTATTGATCGAAAAGAACACTGAACAATGAGAAAAACAAAAGCGAACTTAAACGATTAAATGGGGATCACCCTTCACACACACACACGCGTCCCGACGCAATCGAATTCGATCAGGTTGATCACCGCACGAAAATTTCTGCAATTAACTTCTTTGCGAAGTTGAGAGATCAGTCTCGTTGAGATTGGAGATGCGATTGAGGCTTTTTTAGAGCCGAGAATTTAATCTCGTTGAGATTTGGAAAAGACCGCGAAGGAGCTCCCCGCTTATGTGTCGTGATCTATGTTTCTCGCGAAGAGAGACGATCTCGTACTGACTCAAAAGCGCGCGACTTCGTTCGCGTGTTCACAGTTCTCTCCCTCTTCACCCCCCTCCAATCGGCTCGCTGGTGGATCCACGACACCACCAGAAAGCCGATTCCTAACCGCTGAAGTGCAGTGTTGCAAAGCGACAACAGATATGGTGTACAACTGTGATATGGATTGTGTAATCTGGTGAAATGTGGAACAGTAGAAATGAAATATAAACTCTGTAAAAAATGGTCGCTTACTTGTGTAACTGATTGTGTGATTATAAGACAGTACAAGAATATCAAATGGGAAAAAACTCGTAAATATTTCAAAATAAAAAAGTGACACTAGCTTTTGCAGTGAACAATACGACTTTTGTTTTTCGACCCACCCTAGTATACATGGCTGGGAAAGGGCAGGTTGAACCGTGAGACTCTTTCTCCCTCTTTCTTCCTTATCGTGGGTTACACGCTGTGTCCTGGGACTGGGTCTCTGTGTTGTTCTTTGTTCATAATATTTCCACAAGACTGGAAGGTGACAGATATATAAAGGGTGTCTTCCCCTCCTTCTCCCTCTCGGAAGCCAAATCAATGCCTCAGCATGACAGAGGGAGAAACGTAGTCCCTGGGTTTCTCTTCTCTATCTCGCGCTCTCTCTCTCTCTCTCTCTCTCTATCCTGTCATAGGTCTCTGGCAGAGGCATTCCGACATTCTAGGGTTCTAATTCGCCTACCCTGGTTTCGTGGTTGTGCTTGGTGTACGTTGTTGCGTTTGAGAAACTGACTCTTTCGTTATTTAAATAATATACATATAAAAACAGAACAAAATACAATGGAGTAAATGCAGGGTTTTTTGTGCCTAACGGACGCATAAGAGTGCTCCTTCAGGAATAGGGACTCCCGTTCTACGACAACAAGAGCATCGATTCACGGCCATTTGACTGGTTACTGTTGAGGAGTCCCGGTGCCGGTAAGGTTTCGGCGAATCAACAGTCCGACTATTTTTACGAGAGGTAGTTCCTGAAATTCGTACGGATCAGGTGATCAATTACTAGTCCTTCCAGTGATTATAGGACACCACAGCACATGCAAGAAAAATCAACCAATGAACGGGTAATTAAAAAAAAGAGCAACAGATAAGACATTTGGCCGTGAGTTTTCCCATCATGCAGCACAGGAAAATGTTCATAACCAAAAAAAACTTAAATCATAGGTTCCTTTCCTTTCTCCTTAAAAAACGAAATCAACGGTTAATGGATAAGGTGATATTCCTAATACGTATGTTACATACATCCTAAGTACTCTAAGAGATAAAAAAAAGAAATTCGAAGATCCGATTGATGTAGCTTAGGGTTGACTCTTCCATTAAGAATACGGGCTCTGTGGATCTGCGTGTAATGAGCCTCCACTATTGGCCTCCTCCTAACGACACCCTGATCCGGGTGGGGTTGAGCCCTGTCGGCAAGGACCAAGTCTGACTCGTAAAGCTCGCTGCATGTTGGGCACGTCCGATTTGTAAAGCCTCTTTTTTCACATCCCTTGCAGTACTGGATGTTCAAGTCGGTTCAAGGACAGTCTCCCTGTTTGTGCCCTGCCTCCTCCCACCTCCAGAACTTTCAAGAGATCGGGCCCCAATAAGGTTTAGGACGCGGAGAGCCCAACTTTAGTCATTCCGCCCACTCATCATAATGCTGGTCCAACCGGAAGGGGCTATCCACGCCCGAAGCCTGGATCCGGGTTAATTTCAATGGGGTGTCCGACCGCGGAGCACCGAATGGTCTGAGGCTCCTGGCCAAATTACTCGAGTGGTTGAGGAAGGAATTGTTCTTTGGTGCCTTAAAATTTCGATTCCTTGTACTAGTGTTATAATACTCGCCTATTTGGTCCCTACTATATTGATTGCTCCTTTCCATGCACTTTGAGCAATCCCTAGTCGTAAAGCCTACCGCTTAGCATTTATAGCAACGGAGCCTCCTTGGGGCTGCACAACCCTTCTGGTAACGTCCCGGTTGTTCACAATTAAAATACAACACTTCATTAGGGTCTCTAACCGGCGAATCGTTCTTTAAATGACTATCAGCAGAAGCCTTAGTGTTCTTCTGACTTCCACCATCCTCAAGGCTACCATGATGCAGTTTTTAATTAATAATGTTAAGATTTATTTAAAAAGGAAGAAATAAGCAAACAATCATTTAACAAAAGAAAGGAAACGATTATGAGTAAATTTCCACATAAAAATTTCGACATACAATTATTATTGATTTACGAAGCATCTTCTTAGGGATGAATGAAGACGACGCGAGACCTGGAAAAAATCTTACAACTAACAAAAAAAAGTTGAGGAATTTTCGGTCTAAATGTCCCATTCTTGCCATTTTACAAACATGTGGTCGACCTCTGTACTTCTATTCGCACAACAAATTTTTCGACCACATGCGAACTTGTATTTCGCAATGCATCGAACTCACAGCGCACCGAATAACTTTACGATATTCCGAGACGATATTCCGAGGAGCACCAGATTCAGGGCCATGTGTTGGATTTTTAGGTTATGGTCGTCATCTTTTTCAACCCCCGACCCCGTAACTCACGCTACTAATTACAATTACCGGGTCTTTTACAACTTTTTTTCGCACTGATATTACCGATAAAAGAAAATGAACCGACCCTTAAGCAGAGTTATATTCATTACAGCACTACGGAAAAAATTTGGAAGATGAAAAGCCGCACAGAGAGCACTCACTAAAGTTATAACAAATCACGTATGCGATACTTCATAATAAAAAGGTTCAAATTACAACTGGTGTGAAGTCTCGCTGAAGCAATTTGCCGAAATCAAAAAAAATTAAATACTCTTACTCTTGGCACGTATTCGACCTTTTTGAAGTACACGATTACAATCCAGAGGTTATAATAATTTTTCTCTCCTACAATAAATTTCCTTAGATTTTTATAATTGATTTACGCTTGGCACTACTGGCCCGATCAAAGCGAAGAGCGAGAGTGCTGGCCGCCAAGCAACATGGATCCAGCCGGAAGGTGCATCTGCCCCTCTCCCACCGCGTTGACCAATGATCGCACAGCTTTTCCGCGCACAGCTCTGGTGCTGTGAACATACGTCCGTGGGAAGTCTTTTCTAACATGGCTACCGAAAGTCAAGAAGCTGCGCCAAGGACCGAATTGAGGTAGACTGTAGGCAATTATCGACTTTTTTGAAAGTTTGGGCTGAGAAAGACTGGGAAAAGTCAGATTCGACCACGGATTCGGATTCAGCGACCCCAAAAACGTTTGATAGTAGAGTTGTTCTAGGATCCAACGGTTTCCTCCAATCCCATGGTTTTCTTCACTTTAGCCTTCGAATGACCTTGCTTCTGACCTGATAAGGTCACACGACTCCGGATTCGGATTCCGCGACCTCAAAAACGCCTGGGTATGATGGTTCAGCTCAAAATGCAAATTTTTTTTCTGTGGCCGATCTTTTAATCAAATATTTGAATTTTCACTTAAAATAATGAATCTTAAAACCATTCATAGCTTTTTTTAAACAAAAAGTTGAATTGTTAACCAAAAAAAGAATATTTGACAAAGCATATACATTTTTAACAAAATAATTAATTTCTAACTAAATAGCTTAATTTTCAACCAGAAAACTGAATTTTAACCCAGAATGATTAACTTTCTGCCATAAGGTTGAACTTTAAACCGAAAAAGAAAGAATTTTCAAAACAATAGAAATTTTTTTCACCTGAATGACAAACAAAATTACTAAATTTGTTATCCAATATTCGAGTTTTAAGTCAAAAAATGAACTTTTGACCAAGAAAACCAATTTTGTATCAAAGAAATTTTCAACAAAGAATTAAATTGCCATTAAAAAAATTTAAAGAAAAATTGAATTTTCAAAAAAAAAATTTAAAAAAGAATTTAATTTTCGACAAAAATCTAAATTGTCAACGAAAAGAATTAACTTTCTCCCAAAAATAGTTTGATTTTCTTTTAAAACCGGACTGCAAAAAGTTCATCACACTTCGCAACGTCTTAAGCCTTGAAATATATTTGAATTTTAACATTCATCCATTGTTATTTGCTCTTACAGAATTCAGTTCGCAGTCCATCGAAAATGAACCTGGTAGCCCACAAACACCTGATTTGGTAAGATCTGCATCTCCTTCTGCCAGAACACATCGATATAGATCTACATCTGCTTCTTCTGCAAGTACACCTCGACTTAGATCTCGATCTCGTTCTCCTGACAGAACTGTATCTCCTTCTGTTAACCTGCCTTATTCTACTGCCAGATCTCGATCTACTTCTGATGACTGGCCTGCTCGTCCTGGCATACCTTGTGTTCTTGAAAAGATTGTAAGTGCTCCGGGAGATGAACAGATCAAGGGCAGACCAGTTATTGTAAAATACGTAACTTTTCCCTCCAGTTGTCAGTTTAAAATCAGAATAAGGGCTCGTGGGCCCTATCGTCGTATAGAACCAAACGAATATCTTCCTGCAGTATCGTATAGGAGCACTGGTGAAATAATTGGAGTTTTGGACGATGATGATATATTTCATGCATTATATAAATTATCATCTAAACAAAGGATATACATATTAAACATGCGTGACGTCGATAGCATTATTGAGGAAGTAGGCGTACTAGAAGCCTTTTTATATCCTGATTGTGGAATGCTTCGAGTCATGTGACTGTGTACCGTACACTCTACATTAGGAAGCAAAAAATGAAACAATGTATTTGAAGTGCACGCACGGAAAAAAATAGATGATAAAAGTTATAGGGTCAAAATTTAGAGAGATAGTCCATTCTTCTAGGCGGTATAAGGAGCATTTTATAATTTATTTGACATTATCAGAGACTCTCGTTTTTTGGCCAGTCTGACGGTTATAAGAAAGTCAGTCGTACTATCAGGGATAATCCAGGTATCCGTTCGGAATTGTCAATACAATCATCTTGCTTCCTCTAATTTTGACCATCTGCGGATAACTGAATGACCCTTCAGGGAGGGCGAACTGGATAAGTTACCATTGACGTGTTTATTTAAAATGATTGAATGTGTAAGTAAATGTTTAAAAATAATAATGACTGTAAAGTGCATAAGAGTATTAAAAATGATTGTAAATTTATATTTAAGGTAAGATAGATACCTCTTTCTTGAAAAATAAGATCGTTCATTTATTTTTCAGGAAAAACTCTAATAAATAATTTAAGTTTTAATTTACAAGTCTTTCTTGCGTGCGAAGAACTATTTTTAATAAATTTACTCTTTCTATTTGCTGTATATAATTGCTTTTCACATTTATTAATTTAAAATAAGTGTATGGAGTGGGATTCCGATGATTTTTTTATTAATAATTCTTTAAACACATTCGATTATTTATAAGTTTTAATCCTACGATCACAGTGAAAATTTAACACAATGTAGTTTGCACACTTTTTTTGTTCTTAAAAAAAACAAATTGGTAATTCTCACTCTGACCGTCTTAAAAAAAGTTTTTGTCGCACGTCCAAACAAGCCTTGGTTTTAACATAGAAACGTCAAGGATGCGGCTCGTTGTGCAAAAGTATTTCTGTTCTCTATGAGCTTATGTTTAATTTTATGCGCAATTATTATTCATATGTTTATACTGTTAGATCACGTAATGCAATATTATATCTACAATTCCGTGCATTTTAATGTTTGCAGATCGATTGAAGCAAAATGGTTCGGCCTAAGTTATGCTGCAATCCTTTAAATAAAGATAAGCATAAAAATATCATACAGGATTTACATCTAATAACCGAAAAATGGAATTGGACTACGTTTTATTCAAAAAATGAAGTTTTTTCTCCAATCAATGATCCTGTTCTAAGTTCTCAGCAGATTCCTTTTGTATAGAAAAAATCTAAGTTAATTTACTAATTTGTTTTTTTCGAAGAACAGAAAGAAGTGTACAAACTACAATGTGTTAAATTTTCACTGCGATCGTAGGTCTAGAAGTTATGAATAATCGAATTTCTTAAAATAATTGTTAATAAAAAATAATAATTTCGGAAATATTATTGTAAAAAATTCTTATTTGAAAGAGAAAATGCTTCAAAACTGTCATACAAAATTTCATTTGATCATTGCAAACGAGTCGTAAGTTATTAATTATTTAATTAAAAGTCGCAAAAATCATTATTAAAAATAATGAAAACGGTGCGGTTAAGAAAAACGGTTCGAAGTGTTTTTTTGTAATGAGATTATCTACAAATTTTTTCAATTTTTGTCACTTTTCAAAAAATCACTCAAATTTCATCGGCACAGTTGACATGACCTGACTCTTCTGCGTTGAATCACTTTCAACTCAGAATTTCTATAAGAATTTTGGGGAATTTCAAATTATTTCATCGTATTTGGCAATTATTTTGTTCACATCATAGGATAGCCCCTTAAATGTTACCAAAGCACACCTACCTTCTGTACTGCACCTTCCGATCTTACTATTTAAGAGCAAATTCTTCATTAGTATTGTGAGTGCCAGGAGTTGCGTGCCACTCAAAAACAACAAGACATAATTTCTCAAAAAATTTTGATAAAAAATTATTTCTTGGTTTAAAATTTCATCTCTTTTGGTATGCATTTCGTATTTTTGGTTAAGAATGCAACTGCTTATTCGGAATTTTTTTTTGTTGAGTTTTGAGTTAACATCTGAAATCTTCAAAAATCTGTTTGTCTTTTCTCAAAAATAAACTGAAAATTATATTTATGTACCCTCAAAAAATAAGGTTGTAAAATAAGTTCTAATTCTAAATTTTTTATTATTTATTACAAATTATTTTGCTGTTTAAACGTAAAATCTACACACGCTCGCAGTACGCCATTGGTTTTGATATATGATTTAAGGAAATGATTTGTTTTATACTATTTCTTCAATAAAAAAGCATTGATTTAAATAAAGTATTGAGTAAAATTAAAGAATAATTGTTTTACTCTCATTATTTTAAACCAATATTCTTGGTACCCTTAAAACCTTAATGACTGAGAGAGCATTAATTACATACTATTGAAATTCTGCTAGCATAATTGGAGAAATGCGAGGTACGAAATTTTCAGAAGAAAAGACTCGACAGGGATGAATTTCTGCGTCTAAACTTGACTTTAAACAAACGACTGAATTTGGAGGTATTTTTCTGCAATTTCCGTCTCCCCTAGCAAAACGCTTAGACAAATGCAACTGCTTCTATTAAATATGGATACAGCCACGGGTTATAACAGGTTGTAATTAAATTCATACAGTGATTATAAGAAGACAAATTTTCCCAGGCCCGTGTCCAGAGAAGTGAAGTCGACTTGCGATAAATGTGATAATACTAAAGGAATTAAATGATAACTTATCAGAAAAGGTGAACTCTGTTTCTCCGAGATTTTTAAAATAAAAAGGCAGAGTACAATGAGCTTCAACCACAGCTTTACGAAAGTTGAATGGACCATCTTTAAAACACAATAATAATAGATGATAAATTTATAAATTCGATAGGGAAAAACTACTAAACTGCTTTGTGAGGAAATGTGAACTTATTTATGGCTAAATATATTAATTAAAAGAAGGTCAGACAAATGGAAAACGTAGGAAGTAGAAAAATAAAGAAACGCGATTTTGCTACAGTTATTGAAAGTTCGTTACTCAAAGTTATTAAAACAGTAAGAAGTCATTATTAATACTACTTTACTTCTACCATCAAGAGCGGAGCCAGAGCGGGTTGGGGATGGGGTCCGGGGGGTCAAAAGTGCATAGACTCCCACCCTAAAACTCTGAAAACATGTATATAATATACATATACTTTGTTGAGTCTTTAAGTTTAAAATGAGAGATATAGGTATGCGTTAAAATGCAATAGGAAATCTGTACAAAAATATCTTGGTTAATAACCGAGTCTTTAATTTATGAGGTCGAACCAGATAGCGACTAGGAGTCCACCACATTCAACGTGAACTGTTTTTTTGGAAGTCTTAAGGAGGTGAGTCAGAAATAAAAATCGACTAAGTGCTATATAGAAACCGCCTTATGAACACATGAAAACATCTCATAGAAAATTCATTAGTCCGAATCTACGCCTTCCTTTATTACATAGGCAAGTATATAATATTTGGTAGTAATCTAATATACTGCATCTAATTTTAGATTCCTTTTCAATAGAAAAAAATAAGAACATATGGAACTAACGCGTTTTGTTTAATATATGCTTACGAACATAATTTTTTACTAAAATTAATCAAACCAAGAAGTTCACGAATTAATCAGTGATCGATTCTCCATTTTATGTATTTTAACGTAAAAGAAGTGAACATTTGTTTAATTTTAAATAATCAACTTTGATTCCTTTTTTAGACGACTTGAAGAAGTAATATGTGTTATATTATTTCTTTAATTAAAAGAAAAAGAATTGGTGTTTGATTTCACTATTTTAGTTGCATCAGTATTGGTGAAAATTTATGAGATAATTGATTTAAACCTGTTTTTTCAACTCAAGATTATTGGTACTATCTAAACCTAAATAATGAAAATTTTTTTATTTAGTATGGCAATTCTAGTAGAAAGAACCGAGCCACTAAATTTTATTGAAAAATTATGCTTCACTCAGGTTCACGGTCTCTCTTAAGGAAATTATCGGGCTGGAAGAGATGAAGTGCATTACCCATTTTTACATGATTTGATAGGTAGTAAAATGATAGCTAGAAAAGATCTAGCATTATTTTGTGCATTATTATGCTTCAGTGAATCTAACTTTAGTTTTGTGTTCATCTCTATGTGATCTTCCTTCGAACTGAAAAGAATTACTGCTACCTTTATATGATTCTTAGCCCACTCGAATAGCTCCATCACAGTTAGGGTTGGATTCTGTGCTGAGCGCTTCAAGCTTGCTCAGCAGCTAGCTTGAGCAGCTCCATCTGCCACATAATAAATTTTGTTTACAACGCTAAATTTTTTATTGAGGTACTCGTTGATGAGCGTTTGAAATGTGTACACAGCTACAGTGTCATGGCCTAAAGAATCTGAGATGATTGGTTTGCTAAATTGCTTCAGATCGTTTCCATCTTTGTAATAAATAACTTCTGCAAATATAGTTGCTTGATTATTATTCCGATGGAAAAATTGTGCAGCATTTTGAATGATGAAAGAATAATTTTCAGCAAAGTCAAACCAAATTAAGTACTCTCCTTCTTTTAGTATAACTTTAAGGTGATTAAGAAACAAACATTGTTGTTTCGCATAATACCATATGCGTGAGGTTTCAGGTTTTTAAATTTAGTACAGACTGCTACTAGGAAAACATCAGCGTCTACTATTTCGGTCTTCAAAGTGCTTTTCTTAGTTTGTTGTCAAACTTGATATGTCACTCTGTTGAAACTATTTTGGAGAGAAAGTTAATAATTACAAAAACAAATCAAATAAGCATAAACTCAAAAGCAAGTTTTTGAATATTATAAGAAGTTAGTTATTCGACAGAAAATTAGAGATATCCGCTCTGTTCAAAGTCACAAAGAAAACTGAAAGAACATTACCAAAGGTACTATAGTTCTAAGACTTTTCGAAAATAGAATACAATGCACTTTAAATTTTAAATAGCTGCGGTGGTAAAACCTAATGACGACATGGGACAAATATATTTTTGAAAGGTTTGCTTTATCGTTTCTCAAATTGACCGAATTCATATTACCAGGAATAAACCGGTTTTAGCCTATATAATTATGAACAGATATTCGAACTAAATTAAGCGGCTTTTTCGCATATTTGCCAATTATATCTGTGAATTCAATATAATTTACCTGCAAACAACACTAATAGAAAAAAATATCAAAAAAACAAGGCACTCAAGAAGATACAATGTCAGAGTTGTATTTCCTTAAAGTTTAATGACGAAAGAAACAAAAATAAACCTAATGAAACCAAATGATTTGGATCCTTTTTTAGACTAAGCTAATTGTGCCAAATTATTTATAATTTATCGAAATAACTGGCCTGAAAAAAGTTATTTGAGCAAAAAAGGTTTCAAAGTACCTTTGTATGTTCTTTATGCAGGTGATATACTAGTAGTTCTCCCAGAAAATAAAGTAGAAAATGTTCTGCAAGTTTTCAATTTAAACGATTTTTGAATTAAATTCACAATAGTGAAGGAAAAGAATCGGACAATGCATTTTCTGGATATCACCTTTGAAATAAAGAACAACCAAGAAATAAATTGCAATTGGTTTCGTAAACCATCGTGGACCAACAGGCGCCCTAATTTTCATTCTAAGAACCCAAAAAAATACAAAAAAATTAGTTTTGAATGTGGTAGACACTTTTTTTCCGAGAGAATATCAAGCTCATATTGAATATTTTAACCAAAATAGAACAGGGTAGAATTAGTGAAATAGCTCCAACCGCGAAAGTTACGTCATTCATTAGCATTGTATGTGTTGCAGGATTGCCTTAACGCAACGCGAGAATTCTCGGGCGACACGACATTACTACGGAATTTAAATGCAAGAGAGACCTTACATCAGTGTTGATACCTACTAAAGATAAATTAAATTAATTGAATGATAAAATGGCTTACGATTATTTTTAAGTCAGAAATAAACAAATCGCTAGAGGCATTGTTGAATAAAACCGATTTCTTATTTTTATTTTTAGTTTATTGTGTATATTTTTGTAAAAATAACTCCAAAGTGGTGCTTGTTTAGTTAAAACTCTATAGATTAATATCGAAAAAAAGAAACTAAACGTTAAAAGTCTTTGGAATTCCTGTACCCATTAAAATTTTAGAAAAAGTTTTAGAAAATTACAATTTTTATTAGTCTTATGAATATGTCTCCACTTTTCCCTTAAAACTGTTAAGAAAAAAAAATGAAAGGTAATTAAATTTTCCATAAAACCAAAACGTTAAACATTACGTAACACATCACAATATTATATTTTGCACATGTCCGAAGTTATAGCGTTTTGAAAAAAAAAACTTGTATGAAAGTTCGATAAAATGTACATTTTTTTTACTAGCGAATTTTTAAAGCACTTAACCGAAAAAACTTTAATAATTTCTGAAATATATCCATCAAAATAAGCTTTATTTCAATACTTTAAATCCTGCTCGTAGTGCATTCCTCGCCACTTGACATAAGGATCATTTGTTACACTTGATTATAGCCTGACTTTGGTTGTTTCAAAGTCACTGTGAAAATGTCAATGTACTATCATTGATAGCAATATTCTAAAAGCAAAAACCCATGAAGAAAATCGCCATCAGGTTTGTTTGTGGTGCTTCAAAACAAAGAAGAAAATGATGATCGTGCATAAGGAGCTCAAAGATCACATAGAAAATATGTTTGAGTACGATGCAACAGACAACAGATTACCTATTGTTGTGTGTTAATTGTAAAAGGAACTTATACCGCGTACAGGAAACTGCAGACAAAACCACTAGTTTTACCGGAAATTGAACAATTAAGAAGGCCCACCAGATTGAGCAGCTTCAGTTTATGTGCTTGTCATGTTTGCAAATATCAAGAAACTCACAACCTGTACCTTTTTCAAATTTCCCGAAGCAAGCAAATTTTTCCGAGCGAGAGAGCTTACTTTTCGATGTAACCAAATAAATTTATTTCATGTAAAGTATGCCTGTGCTTATTCTTTGCCTATCCTAGACATGAAATTCTCCTTCAGAAACAGCCAAGTCCGTTGAGAATCGCTGGACTTATTGTTTTTTTTTTATTGAACGAGGAATATCACTTGTATGCAATTCAACTACACGTTTAGATAATCTGACAGAGAATCGTGCCATTTGGTCCAAAATCTTCAGAGCAAGTAGTATCATCACAGTTCAAGCGCAAAATGGATAAAGAAAATGAAAGGAAGACGAAGACTCTGTAGCTGACTCAGCTACGTAGAGGCAATCCTCTTCAGATCGCTGTCGATACAAAGAGTGATAAAAAATCATGAAAGCGTCCACTTCATTCTGCAGATGACCTTTTGAAAATTCAAAAAAATTTGATCTTAGTCAAAGTAAGGTGATTGGAATCTCTGCAGCTTTTCGTGGGGCTACTAAAAAATTTAAACTTGTTAAACGATATTTAAAGAAAAATCTGTCGAAGTGGATAAGGTCTCTGCAGCAGCCGAAATTATTTCTTATTGCGTCGATCGAGAGGGCTTGATTAAGCATGTGAGAGGCAAACGGAAAGTATCTGAAGTTCATTTGTTGTTTGGGAATGATGGTGGAAGAAGGTTTTTAAAGGTATGTCTTTCTATCTAAGGTATTGAAGAGAAAAGGAAATTGGAGGGTCTTTGTTAAAGATATGAGCAAGGAGTTTCTTCGAAGAGATTTAACGATTCTAGAGTCAACAAGTTGCTGATAATTGCATTGGCACAGTGCTCCTAGGAAAATTATTCTAATTTATCTCAGTGGTGGATTGCAGACAAGGTGATTCACTCCGAAAGAACAATCGCGACTGACTTGAAACTCGCTGACATCATGGTGACCATCGTGTCGAACAATAGTATCTTTCAATTCACGTGGTTTTATGATATGAGTAGTGAAATCGTAGAGCATGGAATAGATAGAACCTTTGGAAATACACGTATAAAATATTTAAATTGGTTCGAAGCAAGAGATGTAAAAACGCAGGCAAAAAATTATAAACATTGTATTAATCATCCTCTTTTCACTTCTCAGGAAGATAGAATGCTTCTCTACACTATCCCATCTCTTGAATTACACTTATTGCTTGTTGTAGTAAATACATTATTTATTCATTTATTAACTGAATTCGAAGAAGATGTTCTTCTATGGGCAAAGTGATGCAATTTCCATCACGAGATAACTTTCGAAAGAACGTATTTTATAGGTAATTTATCCAAGACTTTGCCGAAAAAAATCGAATTGCTGCATTTTCGGTGTCGCACTTTAGGACGCTTGAAATATGTCAAACTTTCGGGAGAGGAACGTATCAGTGGCAGGTCAGTTAATATAAAATACGTAGTCTTTCCTCCTAACCGTCGGTTTCAAATCAGAGTAAGTGTTAATGGACCCTATCGTGCTATAAAACCAAACCAAAATCTTCGTACAGTATCGTAAAGGAGCACTGGGGAAATAATTTGAATTTTGGACGATAATGATATCTTCCATGTATTATATAAATTATCATCTAAAAAAAGTTTAGACATACGAGGGCTGTCCCAAATGTATCCGACCTACCTCGATCTCTCGGCGCTTGATTTATTCTTCGTCATCCGGGGGATGGCATCCTTCATAGTAGTCCCCATTTGATTAAACAAGATGCTTATATCGATGTTTCCACTTATTAAAGCAATCTTGAAAGTCAGACTTCGGAATCGCCTAAGTTTATTCGTCGCGTTAGTTTCAACAGTCTCTTTATCGTCGAATCGATGTCTCTTAAGCGGCATTTTCAATCGAGGAAACAGCCAAAAGTCGCAGGGAGCTATATCGGGACTGTATGGAGGCTGGCGGAGCAGCGTCACACTATGTTTCAATAAATACTGATATAAAAGGTTTTATGCGTGCGCTGGAGCATTGTCGTGATAATGAAGCCAGTCACCGGTTTCCCAAAGTTGCGATCGTTTTCTCTTGATTGCATCACGCAATCTTTTCAAACTTCTTTGCCATTTTTCTCTGGTACTTTTATTTACAGTAACAACTTTTTAGCTGAAATTAGTAAAGATGCATATATAAAAATAAATATGGAAATAAAAAACGACATTTCAAGCAAGGAAAAGCATTTTAAACTAAAATGATTAACCTTTAACAGATGAATGCTTTTTAATGAACTGAAATAAAAGTGGTGGAAATAAAAGGTAAATAATTTATTTACAAAAGAATTATATCATGAAAGGTCTAAAAGAAGAGAAAAAGAATATATTGTAATTTTTAAAATTGAAATATTATAATTTTTAGAAGTATTGTTTCTGACGGCTATACAACAATTTGCATGAAAAAGTTTTCAATCGTGTTTTTTTACAAAACATAAATCTCAGATTGTAAGTTAGACTCAAATTTGCGTGCTTTGTTAATGGAAAATATTTATTTCTCTATGATAGAAGGAGTACTTTTTTATTATTTAACTGTTATTTAAAAAGCTTCAGGATGAGCAATATGACCAAGGGAAGGTTGCCCAAAATAAAAATAAATCAGATTATGTACAATGACAATTTTTTATCACAAATATTATTTAAAAATACTAATTATGTAATATGTTTTATAATAAGTCATTATCAAATACATCATCGAGGGGAACCCCAATTGTTAGCGCTTTTACCATTATCTTTGAAATTAATAATAATTAAAAGCCTAAAATGATTTTTTTCTGATTAAAAAATGTCTTTTCTGGAAAAGGCTTCACAGTTAATCATCTTTTGCCAAGAGACAAAACCTCTCATGCATGAAATCAGCAAGTTATTATTATTTAGCCGATCTTGTATCTCACTGTATCACTGTATCTCACAGACAAGGAAGATGCCGAAAGACAATAACAATCGGTTAATAAAAGGAACTTTATACCAGTCCTAAAAATAAATGACAAAAGGAACTTGGAAATATGCATGTACATGTTTTATAGATAAAATATAAACAATAAACATACAAATATATCTAATAAAATTCAATATTCAACGTAAGCAAAAATTCAATCAATGTAATAGTGAACAATCATGCAAATAGTTAGACATACGGCAACCGCAAATGTCTAAATAGATACAAGAATTATAATTGGGCTAGTACGTAAGGTTATATTCCTTTAAAGTAGAAAGAAGAGATATTGCGAGCGCTGAGAATCAGAAGCGAACGGCTGTACGGGGTAAGGTAAAATAATAACGAGACTTTTCGTTTTCTGCCAATAATATATATTCATTCGTGAATATCAATATCGTCCCCTTTAAAGTAGCCCCCCACGAGAATAATGCACTTATGCCAGCGCGTTTTCCAATCTTCAAAGTACTTTTCAAATTCACTTTTCGATATGGCATTCAGCTGCTTCAGCGATTCTGCTTTTATCTCATGGATGTCAACAAAACGTTTTCCTTTCATGGATTACTTCATCTTTGGGAATAGGAAAAAGTCACAGGGGGCCATTTCCCGTGAATACGGCGATTGTAGCATTAAGATGGTGTTATGTTTAGCCAAAAACTCAAGAACAAACATGACTGATCGTCGCCAGGACTGATTTTGCCACAAAATAGTTAGTTTAACCGTTTGAACTTAAGCTAAGAACTCATTATCCACTAAATCGTTGAAATCGAAAAGCACAGTGAGAAAAACCTTCACATTTGATAGAACTTGCCGTGCTTTTTTCGCTCTTGGTGTCGTTGAATGCTTCCAGGTGGCCGATGCAGCCTTAGTTTCGACGCCACATTCATAAAACCATGATTCATTACCTGTTATGCCACACGTTTCATGTGCAAAACATCCGCAAAATTGCTTGATATGAGCTGTATCATGACATCCTTAGCAACCTCTCGATCGCTCTTAATCATTTTTTCCACTTTCTCGACTCTTTCGTCCGTTATCGATGTGCGAGGACACATAGAGCGCTCATCATTTTGAACATCTTCCCAACCATTTTTAAGACGTTTATATCACTCGAGAATTCTAGCTTGTCTCATAGACGAATCACCAAAAGCAGCTTTTAACATTTCAAGAACATTACTGCACTTTATTCTATTTTTGTAACAAAACTTGATGCAAATTCTCTGATCCATTTTTTCCAAAAGTGAAAAATCGCTGAGCACACTAAAACATGTATAACTTCACTGACAGCTGATGACAGAGTAAACATGCAATGTGGCTACCAATGCGCATACAATATCCAGACAAGTGCAGCAACTTAACAAAAAAAAATTTGCCAAACGGACGAATACAGCCCGGAAATTTTGAAAAGTCTCGTTATTTTTGTATCAAACCTCATATATTATCACTCATCAGAATCACTAGCGGTTGTACTGAGAAAAGCTATCACTTAACCGTACAAACCATTCGAAAGTTTATAACAAGAAATTCGCGTTTAAAATAACAGCTCGTGGAATTAAGACAAAGCAATGCTATCGCAGGGATTCACAGCCGAACCGATGAATTATTGAAGTGACTTACCTCGCGGCACTGATACTAGCGTAAGTGCTTTTCGAAAATTATTATCAATGTCCTATATAAACCCCAGGAGCACCCTCGTAGATCGTCGTTACGTATCAAGCAGTCATACTGTAAACTCGATGTACGAATAACGAAACGCTTCGACTAAGTCGCGTCTTCTAACGCCTTGTGAATAAAAAAACGCTCTAAGCTGCGCACCTTAAAGTTTAATTAAAAATACATAGGTTGTCCCATAATTTTTGTCATACGGTCCTGCTAGAAATGGAAGACAAATTTTTATTAAATCAGTGAATGGGACGTGTAACGTTAGCTGTGCACCCTAACTTCTGTTGCAAATCTGTTGATCTAATGTGAGATGTCACTGTTGAAACGATGCGCTGTGGCGATTCTGAAAAGACTTTACTTTCGTGCGATAATTTATTACAAGCATAACCACGTTTCATCACTCGCCACAAGGTAATTCACATTTGTAACAAATCCAGATGTAAACTTTTTAACATTTTTTGCACTACTTGACACGATTATCTCGTTGCTCGCCAGAAAGAACATAGCGTAATCACAATATGCAGAGCTTTTCCACAGTTAAGTGCTCCAAAACGATCGGTTGTAAATTTGTTTTCGGAATGCACATAAGGTCCTATAATTTTCTATACGCGATTCTTTTATTTAGTGTTATTGCCTCCCAAACAGCGTCAACTTGTTCTAGAGTAGCAACATTCGATGGGTGTTTTGCATGTGAATTTTTTCGAGAACGAAACTTCTTCGCCGAAATTTTAAATACTAGCGTTCTACAGTTTTAACGAAAGGAAAATATTAACCAAAAACTTTCGATACTTCTTTGAAAGACTCTTCCTGACTTAAACCACGTTCAACTTTTTAATAAATTTTTGAACGTAATTTGTTTTTAGATGGTCGCCGCATCATATCGTTTCAAATGTTAAATCTCGAAATAGACTGAAACATTTGCAGCTGAAGTTAGGATGCATACCTAACTTAGCACGCCCTATTCGCTATTTACTGGTGTAATAGAAATTTGTCTTACATTTGTAGCAGTACTTAAAATTTTAATTAACCACATGTAACTTTAACTATCTATCACTTATTTAAACACTGCAAAACTGACACAGTCCCTGTAGGACTCTTACGGACACATGTACTCACAGTCAGTTAGTTGGTCAGATCTTACCAGCTTGACGTAATCATCTCACTGGTCTTTCTCTTTCCCAGTATTTTCCAAAATCCTCGCCTTTTATTCAGGACGTGTCACCTGATTTGGCGACAGCGGTGGAATACGTCACTTCTATTAAATTCAGTGTTTTAATAAAAAATTTAACTTCTGTGTGTCGGGCAAATCAAAGTTCGAAGTGCTTCATAGGTGTTGGTCTACTCGCTTGCTCACAAACTCTGTCATCGTTAATAAATATACGAAATTACCATGAATGAACCTTTTATGTAGTCTTGGTAGCAAGATTGTAAAATTTAACGGTGGGAAAGAACGTCGTCATCATTAAGCAATCGCATTCAATACCGTCCCGCGAATTAACAACCTTTAAAAACAAGTTTTAGTTTCGGAATTTTTAATCTACAACTTGAAGGCGTAAATAAACCACATCTGGGTAGAAATTCCATTTAAAAATAATTTAGCTCTAAGAAAATTAAAATAATTCGACATTTGAACCTTTTTTAATATTTCAACTACGCAAATAATTCAAGAATCCAATTATAGCCATTTTGAAGCATTTATGAGTCTGTGGCTGATAATAAAACATGTCAAGCTATATTTTAGATACAGGATTGGCTATCCAAGAAATATTTTAGGTACAGAATTTACATTTTATTGCACACTTTCCTTTTATTCAAAATCGGTAACTTTTGGCAAAACTTGCTACAGAGCCTTTCCCAAAACACGCACTTTTTTAATCAGTTCTTGTAAAAGTTTAATTGTCTGCACTGCCTTCACTGCCTTTTTTAATGGAACATGTGTTGTCATTCGTGGCCATTTGTAGTTAGATCTTTTACTTGAAATGTAACAATTGTTAATTTCCCTGATACGCACAATAAATGTTTTATTTCTGAAACGGAAGGAAATTTTTTTAACTTGTTATCGATTCCTTGTTCGTGACAGAATCCACTTATATACAGAGTTCTTACAAATCATTTACTTAAAGCAATTTATAACTCTAAGTAATCACTAAAAGCGAATAACTGATTACACAGCCACACAAAAAAAAACAAAGTTCTGACCTGGAGGTCTGACTATGTTTACTATACGTTTTTGGGGTTGCTGAATCCGAATCCGGGGTTCATTTGACCCGATCAGGATTAGTGGAGAAAACAATTTCAAAAATGCTTTTGAACAAGTAGAATCTCCTTCAAATGCAAAACTTTCCATAAAATGAAAGGGTTGTGAATCACGTCGAGCCAAATCAAACCCATCGAAACAATCAACTGGAATCATAGCTAAGTCTGGGACCCTAAAAACTGTAATAAATCACAAAACTCGACAGCGGATTATCAGTTAGTCACCTATATACAACCGAACGGCATACGTATTACTGAATAATAATAATATTATTAAAACTCGCGTCAATGTCGCGGTAGGGCTTGCGCTTTCCTCTAATGACTTTGAAGGCTATGTTGGCGGTAGCTCTGCTACTGACAGGGTTTCCCATGCCAGACAAGCAGATAACGAACAGGAAAGGGACAAAGCGGAACGATAAAACCCATAAATCATGGAGAGTATACTATAGATGTTGAAACGCTTGTCGCTTCCCAAATATCGTGGGGTCCCCCATGGGGCCGCTGCTGGGGGCCACAGCATGCGGTATGGTGGTGATAGTGAGCTGCGATATGATCAGGCAGATATCAATAATCAAACAGCTGGCCAGCAAGAACATCTGCGATTAACCGTAAGCAGAGGAACATCAGTTATGCCTGCTGAGGGTGTTTTGGCTAATGTTAGCTATTTACAGCCAACCATCTCGACAAAAGTACCGTGGGAGAGCATCAAGTGGAATACCACAATGAAAGAGGATTTGCTGCATCTTTATTATGAAAATTCGAAGCTTGAAACAAAAATGGAAAAAGGATACAATTTATGAACGAGATTTTCTGCAAAGTATCCTAATATACAGAAAGTCGCACTAAGACATTTTATCGCTAAGGTAAAGGACATTAGGAATAATCTGCACATCACAGTAGACCGAGCAATGGAGATTAAGAAACAGGTTGATTTATGGTGGAAAAACGACGGCAATGAATATCAGTTAGAGGAAGCCGCGTCACACAATCACGCAGGGGCAATTGATGTTCTTCCTTAACTTGTTGATGATCCAACACCACCACGTCCTCTAGGCGTGGAAGGTCTTATCAAACAGAGGCAGAAGCAGAGGTTAAGCAACCAAAAAAGCGACGGAAATGGACATACCGTATGAACAGAGCTGTTATGCGCCTTTATTTTTTGGCAGAGAAATACGGGCAAAGTGTTAGGAGAGAGTATCATACACTCTTCTTACTTAAACAACCAGAGCTAGCCACAAAAATAAATCAGCAGAATCTGGCAGATCAAAAACGCTCAATATCGGTAAACAGATTGCTTTTGGCTGTTGAAATAGCTGCTATCAAAATGGAAGGGGAACAGCAGCTTGCTATTGATGAACTCCCCTGTGAAAATGTGGACAACGAAAAGTTGATTGAAGCTGAAGGCATATGTGCTAGGGATAGTGAGCACCATATACCGGATCCATTAGAACAACAGAAAAACTACAGCACCTTGAAAGAAATTTCGTTCATGCTTTACTAGAGTTCAGATATGTCGAACCAACACTAAGGCACTCTCTGCCCAAAATAAACATCACACATTATTTGCTTGCGTGTACTAATAGAACACCTTAACAGCAAGGTTTTACGTATGCATTTGAACGTAACAGAAACTGCGTTATAGATGCACACTCTTGTATACTGTGCAGCTGTGGCAACCGTTAGAACATTGGTTCACAGAACTAGGCCTCTAATGCAGTTTTTGCCCCAGCAAGGAATCTACATCCACCACGGAAGATCAGGTTGGACATGAATGTCAGCAAATTAAGGTGCAAATTGGGTCGATTAACTGAATATAAAAATGGAAATAAAACCAGAAAGCCCATAAACCATGTTACTAACATCATCCACCCCTGGCACATTGAGACATTAACATCATCACTATTGGATGAGACTATGGATTTCAGAAACATGAAAAACTACTGGTCGGGTGTTTGGCGAAAAATGAGCAGATGCAATTTGGACACGATTTGGTTCAAACTAGAGAGTATCTTAAACCTAAAAAACCAGATGCTCAAAATCCATTTGAATTTCGACATGATAGCTTGTCTTCCAAAAATTTATAAATGTCTTACAGCTATCAAAATTTTTGACAGAATTTTCGTTAGGATTTGAAAATTTTATTTACGGCTATTCGTAGTATTCAGTAAGCCGAACAATTTATCCACATGACTTTTCTCCATTAAAGGAAGTTACTAGAGTTAAGGTTGTGGTGGGAGTCGCAAATTAAGGATGGGAAAAGGATTTGGATGTCGAGAGCAGGGTGCAGTCAATTAATGAGAAGCCACGGTGCAATTAATCTGTTTCAATAGCGAACTTAAAGAAAGGGGTGGGACCTGCTGGCCCACGATCGCTGTTTAATCTCGACGACCTTGTAGTCCGAGAGCAGGTGTGGAGTTTAAAACTAATCGCGAGGATGTCCTAAAAGTTGTCTGGAGTGGCGATGGCGTATATAGACCGGGGTGGCTTTCCCCACTCCTAGTCCTAGGCCCACATGGCTGTGTAGTAGTGGAGTTCTTGTAACTTCATTACAAGGTGAAGACCCCAGGAAGTGACATGCGATCAGTGAGTGACACCCTCGAAAAATTTATTAATTTATTAATAAATTAATTTGAAATTAAAATTTAAATGAAGGTTTTGTAAAAATCAGCATGCTTCAATATTAAATTACATATAAATATATTCAGGAAATAATTTTTAAAGCAGTATAATACAAGTGTCACTATCGCTTTTACTCGTATGAAGCACACAAAACAAATATAATTATTAATATGCAATCCAGACATTGCTACCATCATGCTTTTAGTATTAAAAATTCTGCATGCAAGAATTGTTAAACCAAAGAAAAGCTGAAAATTTTTTGGTACTAATTTTGTGATAAAAAGCATAATTTTTGTATTAATTGTCAAAAATATGATTAAAAATAAAAAATAAATGTTAAAAAAACACAAGCTGCGAACAATTTTTTGAAAACAAAAATTGGGCACCCAAGACATTTACACATTATAATACATCACTTTTTGGTAAGAAGCGAAGTTTAATTTTTAATCACAAAAAATAAGAGTGAAAATAAAAATGAACAATTTGTAAAAAAACGACAGCCGGTGCAAAAAACGATGTATAGGCAGAGGTTCTTCAAACCAAAAATGGATGCAAATTTGTAAAAATTTATTACAATCTTATCATTTATAATTTAAAAAGTATTAGAATTGTCCAAATGTTCAAAGCACAAAATTCGAATTTGGAAGCAAACGACGAAAAATATGAGAAAAATTCTGAAAGGGCAATTATAGCTTTTTAATAGTCCTATAAAAAAATTTTTGGATCATTTTTCAAATGAACTTGTCATTTTGGTTTTATTTACCGAAGGTTCTATGCAGAAAATCGAAACGACAAGTTTCGAACAAAACGGTCTGAGACAAGGAAACAAATGTTAACAAGGAATTCCAGCTATAAAAAAGGATAAACTTCCGATTAGGGTCCACCTCCATACCCATCAAACTACGACTATCGACTATCGACTAGTCGATTTTCATGTAGACCTCATCCAGATATACATTTTTCGTTTAATACATTTTTTTCTACAGTGGCATTTGAGAATAGGTGACAGATAAACGGGCATGGTGAAAGAGGTCGTTGTGCCTGCAGGGGGGGGGGGGTGACATATAGAAATGGGTGACAGATAAACGGGCATGGTGAAAGAGGTCGGTGACGCGTTGGAAAAGGGGCAGGGGTGTGAGCTTACATTATTTCTGTGACCAGTCACAGGGGTGCTTTCCCGCCCCACTACGCGTAGGAAAAGGGGCAGAGGTGTGACCTTACATTATTTGTGTGACCAGTCACAGGGGTTCCTTCCCGCCCCACGACGCATGGGAAAAGGTACAGGGGTGTGACCTAAGTTTTTTCTGGTTTCAGTCACAGGGCTGCCTTCCCGCCCCCATGACGCGTGGGAAAAGGGGCAGGGGTGTGACCTCACATTATTTCTGGTTCCAGTCACAGGGGTGCCTTTCCGCCCCCACGACGCGTGGGAAAAGGGTCAGTGGCGTGACCTTACATTATTTCTGTGACCAGTCACAGGGGTGCCTTCCCGCCCCCCATGACGCGTGGGAAAAGGCGCAGGGGTGTGACCTTACATTAGTTCTGTGACCAGTGACAGGGGTGCCTTCCCGCCCCACGACGAGTGGGAAAAGGTTAAGGGGTGTGACCTTACATTATTTCTGTGGCGGTGATGGATGCGACGATTTCTCTCACGAGGAGGAGTGCGTAAGAGCACCATTGCAGAGCATCTCTGCGAATTTTTGTAGCGGCGACGCGTAAAGAAAATAGTTGCAGATCCGTTTAAAGAATTAATTACTAACATAAAAGCATATTACCCTGGCCACTAAATATACTTAACAGACTATTATAAAAAAACTTATAAGGTGTATACAATCAAGACAATAAATAGAATATACTCAGAATTTCTAATTAAAATAAATGAAAATATATTTAAAAATCATAAAAGTAAAAAAAACAATTAAAAAATACAAAAAAAAATCTTTTTAAAATACTCCAACCTTCCCGTGGTGAAAAACGTGAGTAGGTACCCAACCGAAACCAATGGAGAATGTTCATTGTTTTTTTCCATAAAAATCGAGATATCACTCATTTTCTGGGAAACTATCACTCGTAGAAAAAAATGTATTTTACAAAAAATATGTATTTTTGTACGATCTACAACTTCTTTTCGAAACATTGTGCGAGATTTTGCATATTGGCTGAGATAAACGCAAAAAACCATATTTTTTATTTTTTTTTTCAAAATTTCACCATAAAAATCGCCGAGTCGCTAATTTTCACTATCATTTTCGTAATCAGCGCGTCAAAATACGGAAGTTCACCCATAAAAAATCCTAGAAAATTTATTTAAACCATTTTTTATATGACTTGTTATTTTTGTTTTATTTATCAAAAATACTATAAAAAGTCGAAGATTCAACTTTCGAGCGAAAAAGCGACGCAAAATATAGGGAAAAGTTTTCAGAGGTAGTTTAGAGTATAAAATTGCTACAACATTTCCTTGTACCATTTTTGACAGAAGTCCTTGTTTTTAATTTATTATGTCAAAACTGATCTGAAAAAATCCAAGAGTCTAATATTACTTTCAAAGGCGCAATATGGGCAAACAATCTGAAAAAATACTTGAATTATTTATTTTATTTTATCCATGACAAATAATATAAGAACAAAAATCCTATTTTCAGTATAACAACGCGACATAATACTCACGCGCTTAGCGTGAGTTACACGATGAGAATGTGTGCCCTAAAGCCTACAGAGCTCTGAGCAACTTACTTTGTAACTATACCTGATTCCATATACATGTTTGGTAAAGTGAGTAAATACGGATTGTGGAACGAGAGAATATTAGTATATTATGCATCAAGAGTCAAAAAATGTGGCATCCTCGTGTTGCATACGATGGTTTTTATTCCCAATGCACGATTTGAGCGTTTCTCGAAAAAAAATATTATTAATAATAGATAGTAAAATAACGGTGA